>JPYR01000370.1:0-10354 GCA_000775305.1 Belgica antarctica
CCTCCTATACCCGCCCTGGTCTCTGCCGAAGCAGAACTCTGTGGTGCAAACTCGTGTGAGAAAGTGAATAACAACTCGTTTGATTTCTGCATCTTGTCAGGTTAATCGGCTATGTAAGGTTGTTTGCAGAGTGCTTTAGTTATATTACACAAAATGTCTCACTTTAACACAATAAACAATTAAAATATACGGACCTAAAATCGCACGATTGTCATACACGAATTCAGTTTAAAATATAACAAGTGGTGATAAAAATTGTAAGAGACATCGATAGCGAGCGTTTTTATCCACACTTTAAATTAGTTTCTAAAGTGCTGTCAATTGTGTCGGGTTGGAAGTTGCGAAAATGTTGAAGCTGACGGTTTTAGTTTTGTTCGCAGCTTTTTCAGTAAATTTCTTATTAAATTATGATTGGGAGAGAGGAGATTGTTGAACTTAAAAATAAAACGATTGTAACCGTGCCAATGCTTTGCAACATCTCAAGCAATGCTCCAAAGTACTGGCTCAACAAGGATGGTCAAAAAAACCATAATCCGCACATTTTCCAGTCGCTCGAAAAAGTTCTGAGAAAGTTGGGCTGGGAAAAAGCGGAACCGAATGACGTGTCATCGAAAGCGACAGTTCACTACGATTGGGACTTCCTGTGGACGTATCAGTACTTCACAGACTACATCCCGTTAAACTATTCAAGACTAGAATACTGGCAGAAGATCAATCACATTCCTGGCGGCTTCNNCATGACTTCTGCATTCTTTCTTCTGCGTGCTTGACTTTCTCTCGAAATATGATCTCAATACAATGCAAAAATACTTTGCAGCTTATACATATGTGACTCACATGTCAGCTTTTCATTCACAATAGGAAGCATTAAAATAGATTCAGCTCATCTCGACGTATTAATAGATCTTGAATGACAGGTAAGAATGTGGGAAAATTCTTAAGAATTCTTTTCTTCCTTTGTTCTAGCCTTGAAATTGATTTTGCAGCATAATCGAATTTCATGAATTAAAATTTTAATTAAAGGATCTGATTGGAAATCTTACTGTAATCGATTCTTTTGGGACTGATTAAGACAAATCAAATTTCATATTTATTAGAAGTCGACTCAATAAACGATTTATTGCTACGAGGCTGCATTTCAAACGATGCTTCCGATTTATTTCCGCATACAGCAAAACTCTCGACACCAAAATTTGCATTTCGTCGTTTCTCTAACCGAGTACCAACATAAATCAAGCTTAACAAGCAACAAATCGCATCGTTGAAGAGAGAAGAATCACGAAGAACTCTCATGTAACACAATTGAAATTTAAGAACCTCGAACAAAGAGCTATAAAAACACGTCTGAGCTTTGCCAAGCTTTTTTCTGTCGTTCTACGAGCATCCCTCCGTGCAGAAATTTAAAACGAAATTCTCCCGCCGTCAACTCTCGTAAACAAGCATCAGTATTTAAAATACTGTGTCGGTATTTATTGCAAAATCTTTTTGAAGCTTTTAAAGGTTCATTTTACATGAAATTACTGGAAGCCCCTGGAGATGTTCGTTGAAACTAAAAATCATTGAACAAAGACGGTATGAATGCCAGAAACTCTTGAGTCAAGAATGCGGGTTGAAGGAAACGATTGTCTCGGTTCATATTAAGCGATTGGCATGGCAATTTGCATATAAGACTTGGAAATTTTTGACAAAGTTAAACAACAATAATTTGCACATTTTCATTCTAAACTGGAAGATTTGTTTGTTGGTTCTTAAAATACATTCTGAAAATAATTTATCACATATAATTTCATCAGAAGTTTTAATGAGAGTTTTAAGTCATCAGACATTTGTGACGCATCACAAGGTTTCAATTGGAACAGCTACTCATGGTATAAGTAACTAAGAGCCCTTCGCTTCAACAAATTCATGAAATTAACACAGAACGAAGGCGAAATGCTTTGTTATAACAGATTTTTAGTTCTCGTCTCTTACGAAATTTACTCGACTAGTTTTGGCTAATTTCTGCATAGAAGATTTTTTTTTTGTTGAAAAGAACTTTTGTTATCAGGTAGAAACGGTTCAGCTTGTTTAACAGAGGCAACTTAATAACAGTTTGACAGTTTTCATGTCCAAAGCTTTTTAAAACTAATTAGAAGACTTGCAAGCAGTAGCACCTCGAAAAAGTAAAATACGAAGCAATTACACAGCCCGAGGGTCGAATTTGGTGTGAAAAAGATCATTTGTGACGGAAAAAAAATATTTTCACAGTTCACAAAATGAACATTTCAAGTGTTTGAAATAAAAAAAAGTCATAACAAGTAACTTATTTAGAAACGCAAAGCTTAGACGATTGCACAATTCTCAAGATAAAAATTTACAAAGCATGAGTAAAACCTCCAGCGTCGTATTATTAAATTGTTAACAACGAAGGTGTTGAATGAAAATCGTAAAGTCTAACTGTTTCGTTCACGTGTCGAGAAAGTTATGCGGTGTTGAAGACTAAATTGAAGCCTCATCAAAGGGCTTTTTAAATAAAATTCACAACAATTAATGACAAACAAAAAGCTGCAAAAAATATTAAAATTAACGTCGTATGACGTGGTTTGACATTAAACGGAAACTCTCATAACTCGTACTGCACAAAATTTATAAACTTTTGCGTAAACGATATTCAAGAGAAAGTTTTTTGATGATGGAAAACACTTTTTCTATGGCCTAAAGTGTTCCTGAAGTTGGTCTTGAAGTTCATCGTTTATCCGTAAATGTTTTTGTCAAAAATAAATTCTCTTTTATTCATATTAGTAACTTCTTTCAACTCAGTTGATGTCACGGGGGAAATTAAAGGAACAAGGTATCGCAGAGCTGTATCTGAAATTACAACTTATATGGGGACGTTTGTGCTATTTGTCTCCTCAAAAAGAACCTCATTCACAACGCACCTGCATCCACTGATAACAAAGCTTTTGTCGAGATTCGGTGCAGTTGAAAATGCCCAATGTGTCGAGAGTTTTTCAGACGCACAAAGATTTAGTTGTTTTGCGTCTAATAAAAGTTTTGTTATTGAAGTCGGTTTTTTTCAAATCCAGTGTGCCAATTGCAGGCAATACAGTGGCGTCTGCTCAAACTCTTCATAACACAATCCTCTGTAAATTCACTTAGAACACTTCGAGTTGTACAGCTTCTCTGGCTGACCTCTGTAAATTACGAGAAAACAATGTCGGAAGGGAACAAATTTATTTTCGATCACATCTCGAAGAACGAGATCACGGAGCTGAAGGCCAGGCTCACCGGCTACAAAGGCAATATCGATTTAACCGATGAAAATGGTGAGTTTCGGTTTTTATTGCGACGTTCGGGAAAACTCTCGAGATAACCAAGAGTCGAAACGGAATAATTAACATCGGTTTGGTTTGTAGGCATGACTCCACTCCAGCATGCCTCTTACAAAGGAAACAAAGAAGCTGTGCAGTTGCTGCTGGACTTGGTGAGTCTAAATTGCGCAAATTAGGATGAAAAGATTTTTATTTCATTTGGTTTTAAGGGCGCCGATGTCAATTCATCGAAGCACGAGTACTGCTACACTGCTCTCCATTTTGCAGCTTTGTCGGGAAATGCTGACGTCTGTCTTCAACTATTGCTTGCTGGCGCTAACCCCAACGCTTTGAACTCAGTTGGGAGAACTGCTAGCCAAATGGGAGCTTTTGTCGCCAATCACAAAGCGGTGTCCACCATCAACAACTTCGTGCCGCGGACTGACACGGAGTATTACACAAAGATTCAGGGGATGCAGACATCACCATCACTACCTCCAACACTTCTTGATTCGTTTCACAAGTTCATCATTCAGCCCAATCTTCACCCGGTAAGAATCGGGCTCAACCTTCAACGCTACGGAATCGTTCCTGAGAATTACGCTACCGTTAAAAACGTCCTTGACTTGATTGTCGAGCGGGAAATGAAGCGTTCCAATGAGGTGAACGAGTTGATGGCCTTTAAGTACCACTACTTGAGTTGGATCGTGAAAGAAATCATCTCATGCCGTGACCATTTCTTGGCCAGGAAAGACTCAAAGGAAAAGGACTCTAAGTCCGATTATCTCGAGATGTTCATCAAGCGCGTTCTCAAGCCAAACAAGGACGGCATGGATTACATGGAATTGACAATCCGTGAGTGCGTCCGCGAGTTCCCGTTCAGGGAGTGCACGATATTTCAACAGGTCGTCCGACAACTGGCCAGCAAGGAAAACAGCTTGACGGCCCTCGAGGTCCTGAAACAGTCAATCAACGGACAGCGTGGATTCCAAGACTTGAACTCATTCTGCAGCACTTGCGGTGACGAAAAGCCGGACAAGAAGTGTTCAAAGTGCAAGCAAGTTCAGTACTGCGACCGAGAGTGCCAGCGACTGCATTGGTGGCTCCACAAGAAAGAGTGCGCGCGGCTAAGTTCTCAACCAGCGCCAGCACCGTCGACCGAGAAGCCACAAATCGACCAAGTCGAGTTAAGCCAAGAACTCTCAAAGCTGGTCGTCGGGTAAAACCACGACGCAGTCAGTCACAGCCCAATCGCACATTTGTAAATGAAACGAAAGAAAAAATATGGTTTGGTGTTCCAGAATCGATGTAGTCATTTTCAATGTGTATAAAAAGCATTTTCTTTCATTAAATAATCAGTTTTATCGTCATTATTATTTATTTGTCCTAGCAATACTGGCAACAGTTTAACGATTTTCAGGGAAAAGGAAAAGATTCTTAACAACAGACTCGAAGACTTTTCTCTCTCTACGTTCTAAATTATGGATTTGTCTATTTAAATTATCACAATTAAACTAAGAAAGAGGAAGAACGAAGAGAAATACTAACGGGACGACTTCCCAGGACGCGAAATGGAATGAACGATTGCCAATGGCACTGGAGAATGTTTTTATTGCTTCTGAGCAGGCTTGCCGCCTTCTAGAATCACCATGGCTCGGTTGTTGTTGTTAAAGTTGTCTTGGTGGGATGGCTTGCGTGAAGTCTCGCGGCCGCTGAAATAATCTTCGATTTCCTGGAGAGTTTTTCCCTTGGTCTCGGGAAGGTAGAAATAGAAGAAGACAGTTGCTAAGAATTGAAAAGTTAATAAAGTAGGTTGAAGGATAAAGAAGGTTGAAGTAACTCACCGATAAACGATATCACGCCGTAGAGTATGAACGATCCGTGTCTATGGATAACGTGTGTCATCATTGGGTAAGTCTTGACGACAATGAAGACGAAGGTGTGAGCCATGCAAGTCGTCATACCGCCAACAATTCCGCGAACTTTCATGGGATAAAGTTCTCCGATCATCACCCTGCAAACAAACGTTCGATTAGCGAAGATTCGCAATTAAAGATTGATGAATTCTTACCATGGAACGACAAGGAAGCCCATCGTACAAGTGATGGTGAAGGTGAACATGCTTGCGACTGGAATCCATGAGTACAGCGGCGTGATGCCTTCGGCGTCACAAATCGACTTGTAGTAGAAGTATGAGCCCAAAGCGATCATCGAGATGCCGCAACCGATACCGGAGATGAATGACAACGGCCTGCGACCGCATCTTCTGAGTGACACACAGGCGATAATTGTGAACACGAATCTAAGCACGCCCATCAAAATCGTGCAAGTATATTTGTCCATTTGTGTGCCCGAGTCTTGGAAGATCTCAACGGCATAGAAAGTAATCGTGTTAACGCCCGAGAACTGATACAGCATGAAGTACACAACGAGAATGCCGAAGGGCTTCAGACAAGAAGGCGCCATGAGTGCTTGAAGGATTTCCTTCGATGATGGCTTCCTGAAAACAAACGTTCGATTAGCAAGATTCGCAATGAAAGACTGTCGGTTTCTTACTTCTTTGAGTTGGTTTTGTTGGCGAACGCTTGCAGTTGGTCAACCTCACGCTGAATGTTGTACGAACTTCCGCGCAGTTTGGCCAAACTCTTGACGGCTTTGTCGGGCTGTTCGTGCGACACAAGGTAGTTCGGTGTCTCTGGCAGAATTGACATTCCTATGAGGCCAATGATTGGAACCATGCACGAGACTGCTGACAAAGTCTGCCAGGACAAGAAAGCACCCATCGTGTACTGGAACAAGACACCGAAGCTGATTGCAACTGATGACAGTGCGGTCAGCATTCCGCGCAAGTGTGGCTGAGTGACTTCCGATGTGTACACTCTGGCGGGCGCGCCGACCATGCCTGAACCTAGGCCAGTCAACAGACGGCCTGCGTATATCATGTGCACTGAAGTGGCCATAAAAATCGTTGCCCAGCCTGCAATCAAAGGTATTTCCACCAATAGTAGTGTCTTCTTGCGTCCAATTGTGTCCATCAGGTATCCACCAAGAATGCATCCGATTGGGGTTGACAGCGACGCCAAGGAAGCTACAAAGATAATGGAAAATAGTTCAGTCACAAAACATCAAGATCAAGTATGCTTTGTCGCGTCGAAATCCCAAAATAAACGACGCAAATGAGTTTATTGAGCCGGCGCGGATGTTTGTGCATTGTGTTAGGTCAGTTACGGGAAGAGAAGATGCCTAACGACGGTTTCGCGACAGCTGGCATCAAATCTGAATGCAAAAGTATGCAAGAGCGGTAGCGCAAGTAAAGATCGACAGATTATTGATAGAACTTGATCAACAAACGATTGCCCGCTGTTGATCTCAAACGAGATTGTACTTTCCCTGGCACGGCGCCAACCGCGGACTTTGGTTGTTTTGTCGGGAATCGTTTGTGATTTTCCGTGAAATTCGTCATTAAGGAAATTAGATCAAAACATGCCGGTGAGCAAATAATGTCTATGAGGCTGATGAGTCACGTGGCCTTTGATCTGTTTACATCGTGCAAGCATGTTTGCCGAGGGATTCCGGTGTGACAAAAAATATTTTCTTTGGTTCGAGTCACTTGACTGGCCACAAAACTCCATGAGAAAGAGTTAAAGTGACTCTCGTTATCAAAGTAAACCTAAGACATCGTCTAATAATAGCGAGGCAAACCTCACTCAAGCAAAGACAATCTCGATTGCAGCTATTCAAGCCACGAGGGGCATTGGTGATGTCGAAAACAATAAATCAACGTGCAATTTCGTCGATAAGGACCCTCGAACCTTGTCATATTTATTGCAACAATTTAAAGTGTTGATGGACATGATAATTGCGCTAATCCGCTATTTGATTGACAGGTTCCATCAAACACTTCAAGCTACTTTCGTCACTGCACGATTCACTGATAAGAAATCACCAATAAGCGTCTTAGTAATCAAAAGCCTATTAGAGCTGTTCCCGGCTTAAACCTCTGCGTCTTCCTTATCAGTCTTCAATCAAAGACAACAAGCAGAAAATTACAAATGTTCACCACTTAATTGAGTGTTATCAGTTCTTATCAGTTGCCTGTTGTTTCCACTTTCAAAACCAAACAAACAGCCATTTGTGATTGTTTCCATAATCTGTCGAATCGTGGCTTTTGTTCCCAAGGTGCGTCACTGCATGATAAGTTTCAAAAAGATTTAAAGGTCGTGTTGCTAATCTTGACTTAGTTTGATCCAGTTTTGTGCTAGGAAATAGGTTTTGAGAGTGTAATTGATGATATGACTCACGTTTACAAACAGAAAGCGCTTGATTTTGAGGTTAAGTTCAAGTAAAACTTTGCATTCACATAAAATTTCAGTAGTTTTACTTTTCAATGCATATGACCTAGATCAAAACTAGCTTGCAGACCAGCCAGAATATTACAGCTCTGCAAGGTCTGGCAGCTTGTGAAGCTTTCTAGGTTATATAAATTGTAAAGTAAAAATGGAACTATGGGATGATATCCGGGTGAAAGGGTTCCGTACGGAATAGTTCCGGGTTTTCAAAAACCGAAAATCCTTTAATGTTCTGAACACTATTTCAACTCAAACAGGCTTTTATCGACTCACCTTCATGCTGCTCGGGTAGCAAAGGCTCTCTTATACGTTAATTAACTGTTCAATGACCCTTTAATCGTGTTCCAGTCGCACAACGAAACAAACTTTTCACTAAAATATTCTCGCGCTCCAGGTAAACAAGACCAACACCATGTTAACCAGCATGTGAATTCAGGAAAAGGAACGATTTTGTTTTGTATTTGTATAAAACATCAGGGAGATGCTGGAACATCACTTGGCATTGTTTCCGCATAAAATGAGTGGAAATCATAAAACATGATTTCATGCTTCTGCTGGTAAAAGATGGTGCGGCACAAAAACAATATTTAACAGTTTTGGATTTGAAATCTTCCGGAGATTTTCCGTATAAATCACTTTTTCCGGTGCTTTTTCGTATGGAGATCTTTCGTCCGGAACTCATCCCATGGTTCCTTTCAACACAAAGTCATTATGAACTGCAACTTTCCAGGTTTTTGTTTTAAAATCTCGTGAATCTCGCTTACATCTGCCATCGCTTTCAAATAGATAATATGTTTGTCTATTTTAAGCCGGTGATAAGAAGCGTGAAGTTCATCACGGAACTCTTCAAAAGCACGTTTGTTCTGACATTTCAATTGCGCATTTAACTGGATCGAAAGTTTTACAGTCATTGTTTCAAACAATAAACTTTTGTTTGTTTTCCCAGCTTTCCCCATTTCTTTTTACAAAGATTTCACGCCCAAACCACGTGCATCGAAAGGAAAAACGTTTGATTGAAAACACTGAGCTTCTATCATCGCTGTCAACATTCCACATTATTTTCAAAAAACTGAATCATTCGAATGAAATTGAGAGTTTGTTCGTCATGTTTTCGTCGTGATCATATAATTTTTCTTTCCCAACTGACTTGAAACCCTTTGAAACCGAAAGATTGATTCGTGCAGGAAAAGTAATTTTCTTTTTTGCACAATTTCCGCGTTTCCCGATGACTTGCCGGAATCTCTTTTAATTCAATTGTTTGAGTTGTTTGCTCCTAAACAATCTTCACGGCGTGTTTGCAAGTTTGATCGATTTTAATTGAGCCTCAATTGAACTTAATTGTCGTCGCATCAACTTACCGATCCAAGATGTTTGACTTTCATCGACGGTGATTGTTGAAGACGCCGCTTGTAGTTGCGGAATCACTACAGCTGAGAAGCCAAAAATTAAGCCAGTGTTGATGGTGCCAATATTGGCGATGAATGCCGCGATAACTTGTCGAAGCGCTTTGCCACGTTCCTTTTTATCAAACTGTGATTCGACGTGCACGGCTCCGTTACCGTTTGTTTTGACAATTTGCGGCGTTGGGCTTCCATTGCTACCAATCAAGGAGACACGCTGCTGTTTACTGATTTTGATTATTTTTGCAACGAGAGAGAAAGAAAGATGAAAAAAAATCAATTATTGTGTGTAGAATATTGAGAACAATAATTAAAGAATGAATTATAAATGAAGAGTTTCGAAGGAATTTTGCGTCTGTTATCGCGTGTTGAGTAAGGCACGAGACGAAGCTGTGGTTTTTTGGAATAAATTATGAGTTTTCTTATCAAGAGGCCGGAAAAAAAGTTCCGTGAATTTTGTCAATAAATCACGAGTTTTGATTCAATTTTAGTAGTTTTTTTTTGAAGGTCAGCGATGCAATTAGTCATGATCGAAAGACGGAAATTTTTTCAAGAGAAATTTGCAACAGAAAATCTTAAAATGTAATCTTAAAATACATCCAATGAACTTTCCGATCAATTTACACGACACTCGTGACAGCAAATGTCTCCACTTTGATATCCAATTTAATTATTCAATCACCAAGTATCAACACCAATTAAAATCTATTAAAATGTTTTTTCATTTTCCTAAAACTTTCCACACAAACGTTGCCCACGACTATGCACGTGTGTCACAACCCCTATAACACAGTTTTCATTACATTTTAAATGATATTTAATCGGCTTGTGGCATCAATTGCGTAAATATTTGGTCGAAACTCGAGTGATCACAAAACAAAGACTCGTCAGTTTCAGACGTGAACAATTTTCAATCGCAAACAAACTTACTCGTTTGTCATTTTTTTGTTTTCCACGCTTTTTTCTTGTTGAATATCTCGTTCCTTATCACAGGCAATATTTTGATTTTTATTGTTCAATTATTGTTACCGGTCTGCCCGCATATTTATTAAATGGTTCTATCAAGCCGCCTTCGCTCGAATTTCTCCACAAAATGTTGTATTTTATTATCCTTGAACAACCAGCAATGCAGCTTTGTTCGCTTGGGCAGATAAAACGTTTCTTGATAAGGCACAAAAAGTCGCAAAAACTGTTTTCTTCCGTCTTTTTTTCGTTAGCGATCGTCGCGATTTGAAATGTTTCTTTCGACTTTGAATTGAGTTAAAAATAATTTATCATAAAATTTTGCACTTTCACTGCAGTTTTCTATGTTTTT
>JPYR01000370.1:47543-75741 GCA_000775305.1 Belgica antarctica
TAAAACTGTAGAAGAAATGAACTTTGAAGATGGAAAAGGATTTATGAATGAGTACTTTGCACAAGTGTTTATCGAAAATCCGTTCCTGCTCGACGGCCACAAATTCGATTTCAACATTTACGTTGTCATTACGTCCGTCGACCCATTACGCGTTTATTACTACAGCAAAAACATTTACTTTCGAGTGTGCCCGCTACCTTACAACCCAAATGACTTCAGCGAGGTTGACAGCTATGTCATAAGCAGCTCTTGCACTCCAGTCTTCGATTTTCCTGCCGTTAAAAAGTATTTCGAGAAAGGATACACGTACAAGGAAGCTTTTGAACAGTACTTGATCGAAAACGGCCACGATCCACAGATAATCTACGATCAAG
This sequence comes from Belgica antarctica, assembly GCA_000775305.1. NCBI lineage: Eukaryota > Metazoa > Arthropoda > Insecta > Diptera > Chironomidae > Belgica > Belgica antarctica. Next base: position 47,918 of record JPYR01000370.1, read on the forward strand.
TCGAGGACTGCATCAACACGGTTGTCAGCGGAAAAGAACCAAAGTTTATTCAATACATAAACTTGCTGAACTCCAGATTTGGAAAGCACAATTTTGTCGAGATGTTCCGTTTTGATTTCTTGATTGACGCCAAGTTGAACTTGCATTTGATGGAAGTAAACATGAGCCCTAATCTGTACGTGTCTCATATAATCCGCCACAACCGTCACATAATGGAGAGTGCGATCTACAACTTCCTCAATCTTGTCGGCGTCGGGTCGTATCTGAAAAAGCGCCACATTCGAAAGTTTGATATTGACGACGAAGACTTTCTGTGCCACGACAACAGCATCTCGGTTCTGCCGGAGCTTTGCATGAGCAATATCTGCATCGACTCGTGCGACAACGATCCAGATTGCAAATTATGCATCTTCTGCATGCCGGTCAACTTAAAGTTTGACTTGAAGATGGCATACCTCGAGCACATGAGCGCGGGTGATATGAAACGGGTCGTTCCACGGTCAAATGTAATGTTTGAAAAGATCCCAGGAAAATTTAATCAAAGTTTAATGTTTGCAGGAAGTTCTGAGTAAAGCTGATGACGCTTATTGGATGGGACTATCGCCAGCAAACAAGCTGTTCTCCGAATGGTGCCTCCAGATGTGCAAAAAGAATCGTCATTTTTGCTAAGCTTTCGTCCAATTTCCGTTGCAAGGAAACATTTTGATTTGTTACAAACGACAAGTTGTGCAATCTATTAAAAAAGGAAGTCGAGAGGAAAATAAAATTTCTGAGAAATGGTTTTTGTCCGGTGCTTGAGTTTTATCATCGTGCGGCACTTTGACGTCTGTGTTAAAGCTGACAATCCCTTTGTTTGAGATGCTACAAACTTTTTCTATCAGCTAATTCAATTTCCCTTCCCTCATTAAGCGCTGATTACCCTAAACTGTAATGGGGTGGTCTGAAGGGCTTATCAACCTGAAACATTAAAAGTTATTGCCTTTGCTTGTACTGCGTTAAATCCCAGACCGACTTATTATGCTTGATTATGTTGTGGATTGAACCTTTCTCTGTTTCTCCGGTGAGATTCTACATGAGAACTCTCGCTTATCTCCATCTGGTGTTAAACATAAAAGCTTCAAGAAAATAATTCTTTTCAAAAAAGCAAAAGAGTCGAGACGAAAAATAGCGATGCAAAAAAGGATTGTTGTGGGAATTGCGAGGAATTGCGATGTTTGTGACAAAAAGAGAAGCCAATTTGAATTCGGTGAAGTCGATTCGGAATCTCCATCCGTAGCTGCCGCTCAGGCTGCATAAATCGAGCTTGAAGCACGACCCAATGCAGGTCAATTTGAAATCCAAGCGGGATAAGTAAAATCACTTCGTCCTTTATCAAAACAACGTAAACCTGACGTTGACTACTGTTCCAACGTTGATTCCCCCACCCCGGCCGACCCAAATCATCTCCGTTTCGACAGATGCCGTTCCAAACCGTCCTTGAAAACGCTCGTGAATCTGATTTGTAAAATATACTCGGCTGAACGACTGTGTTGACAAATCGTCGCTAATTGAATTGCAAACTAGTCTCGTGGCCGACTTTCAGGAAGAAAATTAGTATCATTGAGAGCGGAAATTCGATGATTGATGAAAGGAAATTAAATTAAAGGAAGCACTTCGTTCATGGCGCCTCTTGAATCTCTTGAAAGTTCTCGACTCGAGAGTCAAAGTTGAGTGAAAAAGTTTTCCCGATGATGGAATATTTAACGATTTTTTTTCATCGATGCTTCAGGACTCAATCGATCACGCCGCGTTCCTGAGTCAGTTCTCAGGCAATTTTCGCTTTGAAAACTTTTTCCACATCGCTTCGCAAACAGTGAAACGTCAAGTTTTGCAAACACACTCGGCAATTTGATAATCAAACGTTCCGGCGCGTGTGTGATGAAGCGAAACGAGTTGAAGAAAAGAAATTTCATTCCTTGTTCTCATTGTATTCACTTGAAGTCGTGCGAATTGCGACTTTGGAAAATAAGATTCCGTTTTAGCGTGCACGTGACAGTAACAAGAGCGAAAACAAGGAACGCAAAGTGAGTGCTAATCAGATTACTCGTTGAAGACTGTCAGGGAGTTCTGGATTGATGCGAAAGTTTTTTTTAACGTTTAACGACATGAACTTTGTTGTTGATTAAGTTACAAGCAAGAGAAGACACATTTTCAGCTTAATTACCTTAATGACAACAAAATCTTTTAGGAGCTAATTTTGGAAATGTCAAAGTCTTTCATCGAAAACCTTCACGACTGAAGCCATAGAACTCACAGTCGCGTGTACGAAGTGCTTTCTGAGTTCTCATCTTTCTTTGCAACTGACAAAATTGCCTCTTAAGCCAAAACATAATTTCGTTCAGCAGTTTATTTGATTTAATTGATTATCATTCATTATTTGTCAGCTCTCCATCCCCTCGCTTGGTACTTTGCTGATGATCTTTATTCATTTTTTGCTTGCAGAGAGACGGGAGTCCTGAACAAAAGCGAGATAAGAGAGTAATTGAAGGCGAGATAAGCTGCTCAATATCCTAAGCACTTAATCCGAAGAAGCTTTCTCGAGGGCGAGAAACGAAACGAATCGAATAGAAAAAAGTTTCGCAGAAAAGTTGTATAACGAAACCATTTTCGTGCTATCTGGCACGTGCTACACATTTGCAATCGCACCGAGACGACATCAAGAAGCAGCCGAAAATCGCTTTAATCCACTCCAAGTCCCGCGACACTCGCGCTCAGAGAATTATGGCGTAAAGTAAGTCACGACGAGCGTTTGTCTTGACACTTCAGCAGCAAAAGTAGCTATGAAGAAGTCCAAACGAATGTAGAAGCTTGCGAGAAGTGAGACGAGCATAAATTATTAAGGAACAGAGAGAAGCAAGGCTAGCTTCATAATTCATCGTGCGACACATTAAACAAATGGCCATAAAAATGGCACCACGACAACGACTCACGCGAAAATGGCAAATGTTTCCCGGACGGAACAAATTCTACTGCGGCGGGTACCTGATGACGGCGCCCAACTCGAGCATCTTTTATCTCACCGTCGTTTTAATCACCGGCACGAGTGGACTTTTCTTCGCTTTTGACTGCCCGTTTCTAGCAGAGCGCATCACTATCGGCATTCCCATCATCGGCGGCATTTTATACCTGTTTACAATGTGTTCTCTCTTACGGACGTCGTTCAGCGATCCCGGAATCATCCCGCGGGCGTCCCAAGACGAGGCTGCATATATTGAGAAGCAGATCGAGGTGCCCAACTCGCTTAATAGTCCGACATATCGACCGCCACCACGTACGAAAGAGGTTTTCGTCCGCGGTCAGACCGTGAAGCTGAAATACTGCTTCACCTGCAAAATCTTCCGACCACCACGAGCTTCGCATTGCAGCCTGTGCGACAACTGTGTTGATCGATTCGATCATCACTGCCCTTGGGTGAGTACATCGACTGCGTCACGTTTGGCAAACTTAACGACAAAACTTTCCCTTTCAGGTTGGAAATTGCGTGGGACGGCGCAACTACAGATTCTTTTACATGTTTATCGTATCACTAGCTTTCCTAGCGGTGTTCATCTTCGCCTGCGCCCTCACCCACCTCGTTTTACTCCAAACCGAAACGCGAGACTTCCTCGACGTCATCCGGATGTCACCATTTAGCGTAGTCGTGTCGGCGATCTGTTTTCTGTCCGTGTGGTCGGTCATCGGACTTGCCGGCTTCCACACTTACTTGACATCGAGTGATCAAACAACGAACGAGGACATCAAAGGCTCGTTTTCATCGAAGGGCGGACAAGCTTCAACGAATCCCTACTCGAGAGGGAACATTTGCTTGAATTGCTTTTATATTCTATGTGGGCCTCTTCAACCTTCATTAATTGATAGGTAAACATAGAAGTTAAACCTAAAAGCAACCTTAATTAAAACAACTTTTCTTCTAGACGCGGAGCCGTGACTGACGAGTACAGACTGCAAATGCAATTACAAGACAAGATTGGTATGCCGCCAATGGTCATTCAGCCACTAGGATCCGTGACTGCGGATCCATTGAAGCCGTACGGCTCCAGTGTTGAGGTAAGCACGCAATCGGAATTGCTCAATCAACCGTCAAGCACAAAAATCACATTTCAATTTCATTTCCGTCGCAGCTCGAAGTCCCATCCGGCGCGAGTAACAGTCACATGCAGGGCGTGTATCGGCAGCGCAGCTACGACAATCTTCAAAACGGTAAGTCCCCGTTCCATCGAAGTTCCGTAAAAAGCCTCCATTTGCCGCCGACCTATGCGAATCAACAAGGTAGTCAATATCAGTTGAACAGAAAGTTCAGCCTAAGCACTCAAAAGTTTGCGCCCGTCAACGTCCACCGTGGGTATTCGCCAACGCCACAGCACCATCAAGCTCAAGCGATTCCCAGTAATTTCACGTTCGTTTCACCGCAAGCTCAATGTCAACCAGACGTTGACTTCGATTCCAACTCCCTGCCCCGCTATCCATATCACAAAAACCGGGCCATTCAGGCTCGCAGTCAAAGCCAACGCTTCGAGGGCGTTCCTTGCGAGTATTACAGATACGGTCACGTTCGTCACCCCACAACTCCCCCACCACCCCCTCCCAATCAACACGGCAACACCGACGAACAGGTTCTCCTTCCAACTCCCACGTCGTCCACCTCTTCAGGTGATGTTTGCAGTGGCAGCGAGTGGGACCCCATGATTGCCAGTGGATCAACGGTGAAACGAAGCGGGCTGGACCACATGACGCATTATCGAACGTGCAAAAAGCAAATCCAGCAGGCGACGCACATGCTTCATCCTAATCCCCAGCACCAGATGTACATCGACAATTATCTGCACCAATTTGGACAGCAAAGTCCATACCGGAAGTATTTAAACGCCGTGCAGAACCACCAACTGCAGTTGTCGCCGCAAAATGTCCACGTCTATCACAACCCCGCTAAGCGCCACTCAAACGTCTACGAATATCACTTCACCAATTTTGATCTGAACTCAATTCGCGAGCGGAACGAATCATAGCACATGCTTCATTTCTAAGGCAAAACTGACACTGAGAGTTTAGTTTGAACTTTAGCAGACGAGCGACACGAATGATTGGCCTTCAAATCCTAGTTTTGTGATGATTTTGAATTGTTTAAGTTGTAGCAGCAAAACTTCGTTGAGAAAGTGACGGGAAGTCCGGGCTGCAAAAACAACACCAATGTTTAAGTTGTGCAATTTGGTCGAAGAAAAAGATAGAAAACTGAGTTGTCGGACTCGAGCGGCTTTGAACATTCACGGCCAAAGTCTTTTACCAACCCACCGAAGCACAGCTCAAACCGAACCCGACACACAAATTAATCGAGATCATTTTCAAGAAGCTTTAAGGAACTCATTCTGATGAAATAATGGAAGAATAATATGCACGAACGAAGGCGAGAAGGAAACGACAACTTTCTTCTGAGACAATGAATCACACGAGCAAACGGAGCGCTAAGAAAATTTATGGCTCAATTATGTTTGTGCGTTTGAAGAAATTTATGCTTCAGCTCTTGTTTGATCCGAAAGCCCCGCAAGAGTCTGTACTTGATCATTGAAAAAACACTTTTGAAATTAAATTTTCTTTTTCATCCCGATTTGCTTTCGATTTGAAAATTTCGTTGAGTTTGTCCTATCCGCGTGGGAGTATTTTCCGATAGATAATAAGATTTGTGACGCGGTGAGTTTTGTAGGCAGTTTGACAAAAAAATTAAACCGAAGCAAGAATTGTTGATGAACCAATAGAGAGAGATTGGCGCACTCGAAAGTTCAGCTGTTATGATTTTTAATCGAGTTTCCGCCAGTTTTATTCATTTTTGCATGGAAATAGCCGTCTCTACAGCTGAATGCGCTTTTCGTTCCCTGAATTGAATAATAAAGCAGTCAATGCTGACGCAAAATCGATGATTGGATCGATTCAGCAACAGCTTTGAACGATTCTTTTCTTTTGGCATGTCTGGAGCTTTAGAAAATTTATTGCCTGTCACATTTTCATTTCTCTTATTCCGCTAGAACTTCTTTTTGTTCACCTCTTTGATATATATTCATTGTTTCTTTTTGTTCTTTGCAGATAAGTCGTCAACATCTGTTTCTCATTTGGTGGAGAACGAGCTGCCGCTTGCGTCAGTGATTATGCCAACGGCGACGACAATTGATAAACGACTGAGAATGTCGCAACAGAGCATGAACGAGCTGCAGACGTCACAAGATCTCAACGAGATTGTTTCCGAGGACGAGCTGAAAAAGTCGATGAGTGGGAGTTACAACAATTTGTTGTTTCGCGAGAACTCGGACGGTGCTGTAAACGACAAGGCGATGCCTGACATGTCGCAAAATGTCTACAGCAACATTCCGCCGACTTCGCCGAGCGTTCCAAACATTCTCAAGAACGCCGCGTCCGACCACGTCTACAGTAACATCGACGAGACTATCAAGAGCTGTAAAAATGGCTACATGAGCGACAACCTCGACTTGGATCTCGACGATCCACTGCTGACGTCGTCGTTCATCAAGAAGAAAGAGAAACCAAATAGTCATCAGGGCATCTATAACACGGCTGCACCTCCAGACACTCCTCTGAACGCCAGCAAACTCATCTTACCATCCATCAGCTCGTCTTCGTCGACGACTGGCACTCAGATCACACAAATTGAGTTAAAAAACGTGCTCAACGTTGTGCTGCAGAAGACCAACCAGGCGCCGGTCGATGCAAAGCCCTCGGTTGTCCCACCAGCGTCTCTGCGGCAAACGATGATTGACACCGCCCTTGATCTCGACTCGCTTGATGGCTCAAGCATCGGCAACAGCTCGCAAGTTGCATTGATGTCGAACAAAACGGCAATCGTGTGACGGGTGGGAATAATTAGTTAATTATTATCAGAAAATCACTTAAACCGAGTCTTCCGTTATCGCGACAGTTTTTATTTTCCGCAAAGGAGAAAATTTTGTGCACTTTGTATGATGACATCAAGTTAAAGATAAGAGAAAGTTGAAACTATTTTGTAAGTAACGACAAAAATGGTTTTGCGACCGATTGAGGAAGAAAACATATTTTTGTTCTTAACCATTGCATGCATTTTATAATTTTTTGACGTAACTGAAAGCAAAAACATTTATTTTGTTGAAGGAAATTTTGCTGATCAAGTTTTGACGATGGAAATAAAGTTTCGAACAATTTGCAAAAAAAAATTAAGATATTGTTTCAAATTTTCATGATTTTCTTTATTTTTAAAATTTTCAGCAAAAACGAAACAGAAAAATTAAGTTTATTTGGTCATTTTGGCTAACGAGTGAAGTTTAGGGAAAAGGAATTGAGAACATTCCGTGGTGGATTCTTTGGATTTTAGCGCAATATGCATTGCAATGGAATTTGAAAATATTTTTTGCGATAGTGAAACTAATTTTCTGACTCGGCTGCATCGATTCAGTGCTGTCTTAAGAACAAGACGAGAGTTCAAGAAGAAAGCTTCATGAACTATCGATTTCTCGGCTTGAATCAAACTCAGCACTGACTCTTGTCATCTGCTACTGCTTACACGTCCGCTTTCCCGAGAATTCCAAATCGTTTCAAGCGAAACGAAGCTTAACCCTCGAGTAACTCCCAGAAAGGAATTCGAAGCGCCAACGTCTTCTAGACTTACAACAAAGCATTCGTGGTCATGGCTTTTCGTTCATGGCTTTGTCGAGCATCTAGCGTCGACCTAACTAGCATCAATTGCGACTAACATCGTTCGTGGAGGACTTGGAGTGTCTGTGAAAGATTATTTAAGTACACTGATTACTGATCTAAGTCATGGCTAAGTTTTGATGTGAGTTTGTTGATTTGGTTGCTGACTTCTATTTGACGATGCTGCTGATTTCTAGGAACTCGGTCATGTTCGGCGTTTCTGTCTCCGTCTCGAGAAGCATCTTGTTCAACCAGCACTGGATCATCGGCGGATGGTCTGCCAACATCGTCCTGGTCGTGATTTCTTCGATCGGACCGTCTGATTTATCACTTTTTGCGGTAGGCAAGCCGTCTTCAGCGTCTTCGGCAATCGACGACGTAGCAGTGTCATCGGGCGATGAGTTGATTGAGTAAGTTCCATCGTCACGTTCGTCTTTTCTTTGCGCGATTGAGCCACTTGGTGACATGCACGTGGCGGCGATGGGATCCGCGTACGTCGTGCACAAGCTCTGGTTGACAATCGACCGTTTCAAGACCTCGTTTTCGGAGATAAGACGTTCATAAAAGTCACATTGATAGAACGATCCGTCACAGCTTTTGGAAGTTTTGCATGGCTTTAGTGGCGGCGCTGCCTCGTCAGGCTTCGCCTTCATTTGCGGCTGTTTGCATGTGTTGATGGTGAGATTTGATATATTTTTCAATACAATACTGCCACCGCAGTTGTTCAAGGTCAAGTTGGATATGTTTTTAAGTATTTTCTTCTTCGACGATGAAGTTTCGGTGCGTTTGAGCATACTTTCGTCGACCTTCATATCGTTTTTCTGTTTGATCGATTTGACTTGGTTGCCACCGCAACAGTCCAAAGCAGCTTTATCGATAGCCTCACGCTTTGACATGTCCAGCTTCAATTTATCACTGACGGAAGTGACTAAGTCAGAGCTCTTCGTTATGAGCTTTTGAGATTCCTTCAGCGTGAGATTTATTATCGACTCGGACAACTTCTTGTTATCGATGGAATTTGGATCGTAAAACGACTTCTCAAAGAACCGAGGCTCATCGCACTCGTCATCGTTCTCAAGGTAAGGCAAGTAGAAATCGATATTTTGCAACTTTCCGTAGTTCCTCGAAAGTTCCAGCATCTTGTTCTCGTCCAGTGTCTGGAAGCTGATCTCAGCAAAATCTATTTTGTTTCTATCGGGAGCCCGATTCAAGACCTCAATCTGCCTCAAAAGCAGCTTCTCGCGTAGTTCCAGTGCGTGTCGAATTAGCGTGAACGAATTTTTCACCTGCGATTTCAACTAAAATGGAGAATTGACAGGAAATGAGAATAATAACTCAAGGCAACTCGAGCGCCAAACTAACCTGATCCATCTTGGAAGTCGATTGAACAGCAAGCACAGCTCGGAGACTAATTCGCGACTGAACAACTTTTCACTTTTCGTGGCGGGGCAATGATTGCGCAGGTTGCACTGTCGTTGCCCAAACTGCGGAGGTTGCGAGTGCGAACCTCGGTTACTCGTCAAAACCTGCTCAAGAGAGAACCTTAGTCATAATGAATTCCGAGAACTAAGAAAAATAGAGTATAAAAGTTTTTTAATCGGCCTAGCGCGACACTCAAGCAAGTGAATTAGTCATAATCGGCTGCGTACGTCTTAAGGTGAGTTTGAACCAGAAAAAAAGTGTGGAGAAATCGCCAAATTGACGCCGGATGTGTTGAAATTTGCGAACGCCAAGTCTTATCAAATTTCATCGCACATATTCGCAGCTAATTGCCCGCCTCTCGACAACTTATCTTTGATCTTCCGCGTGCGCTCTCGTGAAAAGTGAGTTCTGATTGATCGAAAAGGCTGTTGCACATCTTACGCCGATCGTGCTCAGTTTCACAAACACAGGTAGAGTTGAAGCTGAAGTTTTATTGCGTACATTTCTTATTCTTTTCCGGAGTGATAATAAAATAAAACATATACACAACAAGCTGTTCGTCTTGAAAGTCGGAGAGAGAGCAAAGAAAAGATAAAAGACGATGTTAAACACACTTTCTTGGTGGCTAGGCGGAGGAATAATCAGCCGAGATAAGACTCGATTTATGCCTGTTTCTTGAAAATGATTCCACTTGATGCGTCAATTCGGCGAATTTTCCTTTTTGTGTCGAGAGCGGCGGCTGAGGCGTTGTTTATCAAGATTCCACCGATGCACCGGTGGGGTGAGGAAAAAAGAGAGAAAAGGAAATAAATATTTCATCAGATGTAAACGCGGCCCAATCGAACATTACATTTGCGCAAAGCAAATGTAAAACTCATCGGAGCGTTCGTGTACATGCTCCTTCCATCCTCATCCATATGCGAGCCGCTCTTTCTCTTCTCAGCTCTCGCCCATTTTCGTTGTCGTCAGGCAACGGAAAACTCGAAAAAAGAACATTTTCGCTCTGGCTCTGCTCGAGCCTGGTGTGTTTATCCATTAACTAATTTCATTTCGTGTTTTGCATTCGACAGCGAGTGGACCAGAATCACATTTAGGAAGAAAGTTTATACGAAAACAGACTACAAAGTCAGAGAAGCTTTTAGAACATGGCTTTGTGGAACAAACTGTTGGCATCGAGACCGGAAGTCATGGACCAGATCCGTGTCTCCTATGGCAACCATTTCCCCATGGAGGTGCGACATTATCTCTGCGACTGGCTCGAGACAAGATTGCTGTAAGTTAAACCGTAGAAAACTCTTTTACCTGTTGCATTAACTTTTCTTTAAATTTTCCTTTTATAGTAGCGGACCGATGGTACTGGAGCACGACCCACAGTACGAAATCGAGTCTGCTCGCTTTCTCAACGAGCTCATCATTGAGCTGGAACGAAAGGCCACCGAAATGTCGTCAGACGATCTCATCACAGCCAAGATCCGCTTGCTAGAGTCGGCGAAGAACTTCCGCCAACTTTTCTCACACAATCCCAGCCAATTGTACTCACACTTGCGTAATTGTTTGATGTTCGAAAAGCAAATGCTGTGCTACCCGGAGGAATGTGCCATGACCCAAAATACCGAATTCTCGCAGATTTTCCAAGCGATGGAGGAGCTGATGTCGCGGGTCCGCGCCAACGAGATCGAGAACCGGAACTTGAAGAAGAAATACGAGCTGTTCTGCTGCGAGTTGCATGAAGTTAGCAAGAACAATGCGCAATACGATCTCTTGGACAGTCAGAACCCAGAGCGTCGCGATCAAATCGCCACTATGAAGCAGGAACAGCAAACCCGCTTGCAATCATCGTTAAACCAGCTGACCGGCATGCGTCTTAGTCTTGTGGACAAGTTTAAGGGGACAATCGAGCTGACGGAAACTGTTCAACAGAAGGTCGTGGACAAATATTTAAACCAATGGCGCATGAATCAGGGACTCGCTGGCAATGGTGCACCTCCGTCCAACGCTAACAACCTCGACATTATCCAAGGCTGGTGCGAACACTTGGCCGAGATCTTGTGGAACACTCGTGAACAAATCAAGATGGTGTCGAAGTACCGCAAGCAGCTGAACGTAGACGAACAGAACTTGCCAGACTTCTTACCTGAGCTGTTCGCTAAAAGCACCAACTTGCTAGAGCATCTCATCACGCGTTCGTTCATCATCGAGAAGCAGCCACCACAAGTCATGAAAACCAATACTCGGTGAGTCTTTGTCTGAAGCTCATGTAAGCGGTAAATTTTAACGAACTATTTTCTCCTTTAGATTCGCTTCGACGGTTCGCTTGCTTATCGGGAACACACTGAACATCAAGATGAACAGTCCGCTCGTCAAGGTCACGATTGTGTCGGAAGTGCAGGCACAACACACGCAACAGACCAACAAATGCTCGGAACATTCTTGCGGTGAGATCCTCAACTCAACCGGTAACATGGAGTACAACGAGACTACGAAGCAGCTTTCCGTCAGTTTCCGCAACATGCAATTGAAGAAGATTAAGCGCGCTGAAAAGAAGGGAACTGAGAGTGTCATGGACGAGAAGTTCGCTCTGCTCTTCCAGTCGAGCTTCGCCATCGGTCACGGCGACTTGGTGTTTAGCGTTTGGGCACTCTCTTTGCCCGTTGTCGTCATTGTTCACGGAAACCAAGAACCGCAGTCGTGGGCGACCATCACTTGGGACAACGCATTCGCCGAAATCAATCGCACGCCTTTTGTCGTGCCCGACAAAGTGCCATGGAACCGTCTTGCTGAGGCACTTAACATGAAATTTAGAGCATCAACCGGTCGCAACTTGACACCGGAGAACTTGCATTTCCTGTGCGAAAAAGTTTTCAAGTTACAGGTGCCGATGCCGCCCACTGACGACTATCAGATTTCGTGGTCGCAGTTTTGCAAGGAGCCGTTGCCAGACCGCACTTTTACTTTCTGGGAATGGTTCTACGCTGCCATGAAGCTGACACGCGAACACCTGCGTGGGCCTTGGAACGACGGATCTATCGTTGGCTTCATCCACAAGCGCACTGCTGAAGACCATTTATTGAAGTGCCAGCGAGGTTCTTTCTTGTTGAGATTCTCCGATAGTGAATTGGGTGAGTAAAGAATAAATCCAGGCACTAGCGGAATTTCATAATGATTAAATTGTCCAGGCGGAATAACGATTGCTTGGGTCAACGAAGGCAACGATGGCAACCCGTGCGTTCTTCACATTCAGCCATTCACAGCCAAGGACTTCTCCACTCGCTCGCTATCCGACCGCATCCGCGACTTCGACGACCTCACAATCTTGTTCCCCAACAAGGCCAAGAACGAAGCATTTGACAAGTACACGACCCCATCGGGCATGCCCAAAAACAAGGACTACATCCCGTCAGAGATTCGAGCCATCCTGCCGACGTCAAACCCAAACAACTCGATGAGCTACGCCGGCACTCCGGCCTCATTTATGCAGTCGCCAGATCCATCGCGTGACACTCCTTCAGTTCAAAGCGGGTGAGTACCTCGTTTCAATGATTCGGAGCTTTTCATTTACTCCCATTACTAACGACCTAAGTTGCAGTCATTTAAATTTGTTATTCCCGTACTTTTTTTGTAAATAATTTGGCACTAATCATTGTATGCTTTTCGCCCTAAAGCAGCCGCTAATTTCATAATTGCGAAGTAATTGAGTAGACAATGTAAATATCTTCATTAAAAGCCGTGTAGGAGTGCTTCCTAGAAAGCATCATCTTCCTTTGGGCGACAAGGTGAAAGTTCTCGGAAGGAAAAGAAAGCGGCAGCATAAAGGATTTTCAAGACTTTTCTCGATGGTGAAGCGTCTAAGCTGAGCTTAATCTCTATCGCGACTGTTTCTCTTTGTGACTAAAATAACTTTTCGGACTTTCCTTTCCATTTGAACCGAGATAACGTGTTCGACCGCACAGAAATTGTGCCGTACACAACGTTTTGTGCGAAATATCGGCACTCAGATGAAAGAGATTACTCAAGAATCTGCGGTTGGGAGTGTAAACATGCCAAAAAGTCGTTTCTTTTTCTGAAATTTTTACACCATCATCATCTGTTTGTTTTGAGTTCGCATAATTTAGTCACCTTTTATCATTTGTTTGTCCCCTACCATCTCCAGCGGTCAAGCCGGGCTTTGAAAAGCTTTTCTTAAAAGCTGCTTTATGTGTTTGGGTTAAAGGGTACACTTTTGTTCCTCAGCTGATACTTCACTTTCGCCCTGGCCTGGCTCTGCTAGATGGAACTGCCTTGGCTCTTAACAGTCGAAATAATTTTGATCCGCAAAAATCCAAACCTTGTATATAATTCACAGCTATCAGAATAGCACCATAATGCACCTTTAAAATACGTAGCCCCCAAAGCCTCACGAATGTGGATACGTGACTTACCCCTGGGACTTGGCAATGGACTTGCACTAACTTCAATAGTGAAAAAAACTTGAAAATCCACAAATGTTTGTTTCGTTTTGTTTTAAACTAATGACGTGGAAACATTTCGAACGAACGACTTCACTAAAATTTCAATGTGATAAATGGATTGTACTTGTGATGTGGGCGGAAATTGATGAAGAACGAAGGTATTAAGAAGAGTTTTCTCGTAACGTTTGATGTTAATTAATAAATTAAAGATACTCTGAACAGAGCTTTATGCACTCAACTACGTAAAATAAGGAAAAACGAATTTCGTGTTAAAATGTGATGAAAGTAAGACGGTTGAAGACAAATTTGAGTCAATTTAAGAATTACGCGAGTGAATAAACAAATGAAGACATATTTACCACATTAGCTTATTAAAAAAAATTATATGCAAATCTTGAGAAACTTTTCGTAATCATCGAAGTTTTAGAAGGCTCCCGTGACGTGGAGGCCGCAAAGCCTAAGTGTTTCACTATATGGATGTAAGAATATTGTGAAACTTAGGCAAAGTTACAAGTTTTGTTGAATTTTTCGTTTATTTATCTTCATTGAGAAGTTTTAACACATGACTAGCTGCTGATATTGCCAAAAACTATGTTATAAATTAGTGAAAATTATTGACTGTAAAACGACACGATGCTGTGAAGATGATTGTGCACACATCCAACGAATTTATTCAATTACCTTGCTCAATTTGATGTGCTAAATGTCTTAGTTTGTTACTAGTTAAGAAGAAAATCTTATCGCAGACACAACTTACGCAATTTTTCTGCTCACTATTGCTGATCGCAAAGAATTTAATTAAATTGTGATTAACTTGCACGACTTTACTAACTGCATGATTCATGAACTTAACTATCGTTGATTGTTTTGCATTGACTGTTTTAATGGAGACTGTGAAGTGATTTCAATTGGATGTGCTTGGGGATGTGAAGACGATATTTGCCAAGATTGCCATTGAAAAGATCCTTTTCGGAAAATATTGACTCACGGTTGTTGAACTGGTGACTTCAATCCCTGAGTAAGTGATATAAAATGGAGAAGAAAATGTTCCAAGCTCTTTTATTGTACTGTTTAATAATTGCATGCACTTGAAAGCTTAATCATGTAGATTATCTCTTGCTTCTCCAGGAATTATTGACATAAAAATAGAGCCCGGAGACTTTGCACCTGAAAAGAAAGTAGAACTATAAAACACCATTGCATTTAAATCCAAAGCCAGCGAATTGAAATCACCGACCGTCCTTTCGCATCTGTTCATTGTTTTTATTTATTCTGTTTTTTCTTCCCTCCTATTTTTATTTCTTGATGTTATTTTTCGTTGTCTCCAGCTACGGAATGGACGATCAGCAGATTGGACACATTGAAACCATGAGCGGAATGCAATTGACTGATAACATTGACTTCACGCTCGACAACATCGACATGTATACCTCATCCTTTAACTAGAACGCGGCCTGACAAGGGAAATCGCCACCAAAACTTGAATTGAGAAAACAACAAAACGAAACAACAACAAACAATTGAAAATCAAAACTTAGTTGTAGTGTTAAATTTTAAAGAAACTTTTTTTTATTTTTTACTCTTAAGTTTACTAAGCCTTATTAGTATTTTCCTTCTTCTATTCTTCCACAACCGAGCTTATCTCTTCTTCCAACTTTGCAATATTTTTTTTCTTCGATTTGAATTTTTATATTTTAATGCTTTAAACTTTACTGTTACATCAAAAGCTAATAGTTTATTTAATTTAGAAGTGCGTTCTCTAAATTCTTTTTCGATTTTCGTTTTGTCAAGTAGCTTTTATTTTACGAAGGAAAAGTCGATCGATTATTGTTTCTTTTCTTTTGATAATCTGCGCACACGGAATAAAATGTTTATCATAAAATTTTTGTGATTTTATTTTTTGTTTGGTTCGGAATGCAACAAAGCACGTAAATTTAGTTAATTCATGTGAACTTTTATTTGATCTCTTTTCTGGCATTTTGTCTTAAGGATTATCCGCTTTCATGGAAAAGTTTGCTTACTTTGTTAATAACTTCCGAAACAAAAATAATTTCGTCTACAAATGAAAATTGTGTGCGTAGCTGTGCTTATTTTCGCCATTCACAAAAGAGTGCAACGCTCGAAAGCTTCGGTCGGTACCATAACATTCAGAGACGACAAAGTTTTAAATATGCTACATGAAACGACCTGAACTCATCACTGCATGTTTAAGTCCCTTTAATGGGAAAAGTTTGAAATTGGAATAGTTTGCACGATGTAAACTCAAGCTTTCATATACTCGCCGAATTTTGAGGTTGCTGAACTCCTAGAAATATGACCGAGATATGAAGCACTCGAGCATTTTACTAAGAGAAAATATATAAACAAGAGAAATTTCATAAAATACAGTCAGAAATTATAAAAACCGGCTGTTGCAAAAGTGAAATGCAGATTCTTTTTAAAAAGTGAAGGTACAAAAAAATTATTTAGGAAAAACCTCACAAAAATAGTTTTTCAGAAAATTTAGATTGTAAAATTAAGCAGCATAGATTTGCGACGAATTTACATGTTGTACAAAGGGTAGAATTTCAACGACTACCAAGCAAACTTGTGTGTGATGGACTTTAAGGAATTCCTAAGGAATTAGGAATTTGAGCGAATGAAGCCCAATTAAAAGTTTGCCGTTGGCATGAAGACCAGTAGTAACTCCGGCTTCTGACCGAATTTCCTTTCTACTTCTTTGAAATTTAAACACAAGCTTAGCTGAACCTCAGACCCTGTTTGTCCTTAGAAGTTTTTCATGCGTTTAGTCCAAAGTAAGTAGTCAAACTCTGAGTGCCTCTTTGTGAAAGAAAAAATGATTTATAATTTATGTTTGATGAAAAACTTCACATATTTTCACCCAAAATGCTTTAAAGACGTCCACTTTGGTCATTCAATATCGTTTTAAAACACATCGAACTTAGCCCGGTTAGGGGCTCAAGAGATTAAATGAAGATTCTATTCCCGTTTTTTGGGGATTCCGCTTGAAATTTCAAAATTGTGTCTTTACAATGAGTGCCATATCACAAGAGAGAACACAAAGTTTAGGAAAATTGTCCGTGAGAAGTTAAAACGACCTCTTGTAAAAGCATGACTCATGCGTCAGAAAGGATAAGAAAATGCGCCACATGTAGCTGACTTGAAAATCGACAAATTATTCGTAAGAAGACACAAAATCTTAAGATTAAAATGAAATTTCCGGCGGTGACTCTTTCAAGTCATCGTCTTTTTCTTAATTTTAAAGCGTTTTATTTAAGTTATTCGAAGCTGGCCTAAAGACCAATAAAGAAGATTACTTAAGATGTCTATTTACCGAAGGAAATATTTCCAGGAAATTGTCTTTTATCAATTATAAACAAATACTTACAAAAGATTTTAAACCTTAAGAAGAAAACAGTGAAACTAATTACTAACTTAAATATTGAATGAAAAATCCAAAAAAGTTTTTAATAAATGGTAATTGTTATTCAGTGTTAAGATACGATACATGTTGTTTATTTCAAAACGTGTGGTTGAACCTGAAATCTCGTTTCCAGTTCAAAGAATTTAATTTGCAGTTGATGCAATTTAAGTTTCAGTTGATGCAATTTGATTTATTTTCAGATGAAATCGAGGACAAAAGTCGCCTAGAGACAGTAAATGTTAAACAATCATTAAACAGTCGAAACGAATCAATACCTGAATTCATTTTCGAGTAAGAAGACAGCTTACAATGTTGCGTTGAATTGCAGTGAATTGTTTTCTCTCTTACATTGTTTCTGAGCTTCTACCAAAGCTTTTACTACGTAAGGTAAATCCAACAAATACTCAATCACTTCCGGAAAACATTTTTTGTGGCTCTCGAACGCCACTCTTTGCAGCTTGTATGAGCCAATGGAATGTCCCAAGTTGTAAACTTCAAAAGCGTTGAAGTCATTAAGGTTTTTCAAAAGAAAATTTTCACATTTTACTGACAAATCTGAAACTGCAAACTCAATGGAAAGCTGAAGATGCTTCGAGGCATAACTTTCAAACGAAAGGTTTTTTGTATGTATTTAAGTGTCGAACAATTTCTCGAAAGCTTCAAGACTAAAGTTCATAAACTTTTCAAAAATTTCGAGTAGTTTTGAATGACGTTGCTGAAAATTTCATCGAAAACTGAACTTTGAGATGCTAAAATGTTTTTGTGAGCTTTGAATTCTCTGTCGCCAAGCGTCACCAAGCGTCACAAGTCGGAATACTTTTTAGTTGTGAACAAATTCTCCAGTTTTCAATTTCTCTTCAGCCTGCTTGCACGCATCAATAGTTCTGTTCACATTTTCCAACGATTTCATCATGTCTTCGACTGTCTTCACTTCGCCTCGTCGGAAGTGAACTGAAAAATTCGGACCAGAAATCTCGGCTCTAAACTGTTCTCGATTATCTCCAACACTTTCGGGTCGAGTCGTTCTATCAGTGTTTCGGTGATGACGAGACTTCGAAGCGTTTTCGTGCGGTCGAACAAATCGTTTGGCAGAGTTTTGAGTTTGCTTCCGGAAATTACAAAACTTTCCAGTCTCTCAAGTCCTATCAAGTCTTCCGGCGAAATCTCCTTCAATCCACAATTGCATAGGAAAATGTTCGACAGGTTTGGAAACACTTCAGACAATTCCTTCGGAAAGTAATCAATCGCTAAGGCCAAAAATCAACAAGCCTTCAACTGCCTTCAACATCTGCGCTGGTTTTTCCCCCTGGTATCCTTTGAAAGCAGTGACTCGAGTTTGCGGGTTTTTAATTAAAGCTCAAGACAATGCACGTGTATATTCGACGTGAATGAATATAGTTCAAATAAGATCTTTTTGAGGTTGTAAAGAGTGTAAATAAGGATAACTAAACGAAACTACATAATTACTTGTAATTGAACCAGGTAGAACTTTGAAACCAGGTAGAACCATATAATGAAGCTGAGTTCCAAAACGCACGTTGTGATTTTCCTCCTACGCTGGCCAAAGTTTGCTTTTATTGTCGAACTTAAAATTAGGCCAGTGTTACTTGAGTTGATTGAGTTTGTTGAGTCACTTATTGACAGTCCCCAAATTGACTTTGAAATAAATCACGAAACTGTTTTAACAATGAATAACCTTGAACAGTTGTAATCAGCGTTTGTTGCAGTTGAAAAAACTTCACAAAAGCCAACGCCCGACTCAAAAGTTGACAGAAAGGTGGCCTAAGAAAAACATAGACATAGTTCTTGCAAAGAAAAGCCACAACTTGATAAAACACAGACAGCCAGTGGCGATTTCACCATCCCAAATTTAATTGTCTGTCAACCTTTCTATTCACCACTGTCACTAACATTCTTGACTTTTGACCAGTGATTTTCCGTTGTTAATAAAATGGTCAAAAATAAAGTTCTGGAAACAGAAGCTGATTTTTGAAATAAAAAAATAGGAAATTGTAGCAAAAAGTCCTATCACCTATAGTTTTATAAAATAATTTTTATATTTACCAAAATATTTAGATACTAAGTCTCAATCGCCAAATATTCTGAAAATTGCGAAGACGAAAGTGAATGAAACCACGATCTATTACTAAGTTTGTTCGTCAAACGGGCAACTCAGGTTTTCGTAAGCGACGTTCTCTCTCCAGGTAGAGTTGCAATCAAATTGTCGTCATGTTTAAAATATGTGAGTAAAACATTCTTGTGCTTTTATTGGATTTTCCTGCGACGGTGCCCAGGATAAAAAATTCCGAATAAAATAAAATTTCTTGAAAACCTTTTGATCCTTCACGTTGTAATTTCTGTGGTACTTTAAGGTCAAGTCTGTGCTGACTATTGTACTTGTGCCGAACCACAGATGTAACCAATGCAAACATCCTATTCGGTTATTCATCTACTGACAACAGAATGTGGTGTCGTTTCAACATTGAACAAAAATTTCGGAGTGTATCTGTGAAAGTTTTCTAATTTTTCTATTTCAGATTCTTTTCTCTACCATTGCAATTGTACCTTCGAAAATTGATTGACTTAACGAGTGGGTGTTGACTATTATCGACACTAGAAAGCTTCGTTCAACAGAGAATTCCTTGAAAATATATTTTTTTTAACAACCTTTAACGTCATTTTTCAAATCTCAAAGCATTTCAAATGTCTTGTGCAACAAAAAACGTTGAAACATCGCCTGGAATGAAAACATTCAACATTCAACTTTCAGTGGAAGAATTCAGCATTCGCCGATTTGAAACAATTTCAGTCTGTCGCCGCGTTCTCTACAAGTCGGTTTGCGTTTGTTTTGTCTCGTGGCGTGTTAATTGATTATTTGCTTAATTGATTGCAATCGAAGAGCGTTTAAAAGTGATTTGTTACTCGATTTAGTTGGTCTCGCCTGCCCAAAGGACTGTGAGTGACCAAGATCGTGATTTGTGCAATTCCCAGCCTTTTCGTTTCAAAAAACGAGTTCCCATTGTTGTGCATCACAAAACAAATCGTGTTTACACAAAAGCGAAAAAGAAGCAAAATCAGAAGAAATATCGATAACAAATAATTGTGGAACCCGGAGCAGGTCGCAGAGTGAATTTCTCATGAAAAGGATTCCAAAATTCTATATTTAAAGACAGCGTAAGTCATCATCGTCATCGGCTGAAGGCTGTTTTGCTCGTTCCTGGAGTCAAATTTCTGTTCTTCGTATTGCTTATATCGTTGTTTACCGGCTAATCGAGTTACACTAGACGTTTCTAGGCTTTTCAAAAACGATAACTCAAAAAAATTAACCCCTTGGCGTGATGGAACGCAATAAACAGAGTGCGGGGTTTAGAAATTTGAGCACACAAGCTTAGCGCTTGAAAAGAATTTCCGTTTAAAAGAAAATCTCCTTAGAAGCCAATTTCAAAGCCTACCTCCGCGAGGGTGAACATGTTGTTTGATGGGTTTGTGTGGGTTTCCCACGCAGCGAGCTGGTTTTGCTATGTGTAGGGCTTCAATGTTGGAAACTCACCTTGAACAGAAAGCTTGAGAACATCGCTCCATTCAATCTCCCGCAATTTATGCGAAATCCTCTGAGAATAAATTTTCTGTGCAACTTTGCCGGGCAATTTTCGTGATTTATGTGAAACCATGTACAGCTCTTTCGACTTCTTTAAAACAATTGCTCTCATTGTTCATCTCTTAGCAATCACTTAACAAAAGTTTCGAAAGAAGCTGGGTAAGATCATTGTTATCGAGTTAAGCTTGCGTCAATGAACAAAAATGCTGAAAAATTGTTTGAGAAGAATTTGCATATTTATGACTCTTCAATTAAAGGATTTTGACAGGAACTTCTCCAAGAGACTGCTAAAGGAAAAAATTGGTTCTTGCTACCAACCAATCTCAAAGCTTGGTTAACCTGATTCTTCTTCCCTTACTCGTCAAATTTTACGTTAAACTCGTTGTCATAATGAAGAAGTCCTTGGCTGCAGTGCTGCCACAAAACCAGGCGACACACTTTTGAATAAATTATTGCACGTGTTTGAATACATTCAAAGACATTCAAATTACCTCAAAGCTTTGCAAAGCCCGGAAAGCTGCTCAATAACACTCAAAATACATTTCACGTTCGTTTAACGCTGAGTTTTGCAATTTTTCTCTATTTCAAGCATGGAAAATTGGTAAACGGGAAACATTCTCGGTGTCCATGTGAAAATAACTTTTCACGGCTCGATTTTTGTCCATGTTTGGTTTGCCCCGCTCCATCCTTGGCGGCAATTAAGGAAGGCTATCGATTACTTTCAATGCCAGCAGCCTCGAACAAATTCAATTATTTTGATTGATTAAATTAGTTTCTGCTCATGAGTCGCTTCCATCAGTCGGCGAAAGATGTTCAGGGAGCTTAATGAGGTAATTGATATGGCAATTAATTTGATGAAGAGGGTTGAAGGCTCCAAAAATCAATTTAAGAGCGAGTGTAGCAAAGGACTTATTAAACCAGTTCTGACAAGAAGCAGTTCTGACTTCTTCGTAGTTTCGAACTTTAGCGCCTGCGGAACTCGATTCGTCGAATCTAATTTATCTCACAATCTCTAACTTTTNNCGCCTGCGGAACTCGATTCGTCGAATCTAATTTATCTCACAATCTCTAACTTTTCTGCTTTCGATTGTTACAGAGAGTGAAGACGCGCGAGTGACAACTTTATTGCCTCGTCAGGTGGAAGTGACATCATCGGGAGTCTTCATCATCAGTCGCCGCTGCATGTAAACAAGAGAAAAGTTGTGCAAGTTGTGTGAGAAAATCGAAAAACAAGTGAAAAAGCTTCAAACGTGCCTAGACGAGGTCGAAAGCGCTGATCTTCGACGATTGTTTTGTGGAATTGTTGATGCAATCTCGCTTTTGTTGATGCATTGTCGTCAGTGCTGATGTGAAAATAGAAAAAAGAGAGCAAAAAACTCATCCGAAGCTCAAAGCAATTCCGCTAAATAGATCAAATTAATTAAGCGAAGCAATTTCGAGTGAAAAAACGATGGAAAAGTGAGAAGCGAAAAAAGATTGAAAGGAAAATTAAAATCAATTTGAGTCAGAATCAGCAGCAGCAACATGGGTTGGAGAAAAGGCCGCCAGCCGAAGCAATCGGTAAGCACTCAAAATTTGATTGACTCAGTTCATTCATACGCGGCGATCAATTTCAATCACTTCGACAAGCAAACGACGCACGTTTTGGCAATTCAGGCGCCGAGTTGGTCATCACCAGCGTCGCTTGCGGTGTTGTTATCAATTCCAATAAATCAACATTGTTGACGCTTGTTCCCAAATAACGCGTAAACACACGGCTGCACGCTTTCCCAGGCGCATTCAATGATTTCGGGTTCACAAGCGCTGTCGGCAATTAAATGCAAATCAAATCAGAGAAACTGATGGAAGGTTTCTTNNGAAACCTTCTTCTTAATCGCCTTAAAATTCTTCCAACTCGATTTTACCGATTTTTCTCGTCATTTTCAGATCTCGAGCGTGACTTCGATGTCCTTTCTCACCGATCCAAACCTCACGTTCCATCGCTTCTCGGACGGCACCATCTCCAGCGATGGCAGAAAAGTGATGCGCAACGAGTCGCAGGTTTGGACGACCAACACGGCGCTGGATTACAGCACGACGAACCCGACGCTGCTGGCCAATGACAGCGCCACGTCGAAAACAAAAATCTTGTCGCCCGAAGATGACGAAGTCAGCAAAAGATTTTCCACGTACTCGTCGACGGGCCGCAACTCGACGGTCAACACCATCAACACCGGGTCGACAATGAAGCTCATTCAGGTGCAGAGAAAAGACTCCGCGAATGATTCATCGAACAAACAGGTGAGTTGAAGCTTTCAAATCTTCGAAATTGCTGACCCAGTCACGACCTTGGATGGGAACGACTTGTTGGTTGCAAGTTGAGCTTGCGTTTAATTGCGGCAGGGCAAGTTCGGTTCGTTCTCGATGACGCGTTAACGAAAGAATTTCGGGCCATTAAAAGACTTTTCAGTCATTAAAATTCCATTTGAACGAGAAAATCGAAAATTAATTTCGATGCCGAATTGTCTGCGCTCGTTAACGCTGGCTGATGAGTTGCTAGCTTGAACGGATCGGATCATCGA
This sequence comes from Belgica antarctica, assembly GCA_000775305.1. Classification (NCBI taxonomy): domain Eukaryota; kingdom Metazoa; phylum Arthropoda; class Insecta; order Diptera; family Chironomidae; genus Belgica; species Belgica antarctica. The sequence continues at coordinate 71,081 of JPYR01000370.1, forward strand.
ATGGTGAAGATTTTCACTCGAGATTCGGTTAAAAGTTTCTTCAACTCAGGTTCAGTGGCAAAGTTTGCGACGAGATTTTTTGTTTGTGTCGCGTCTTTGCGCTCAATTTCACCGCGAAAGTTTCCGCGATTAGCAGAAGCGATAAAAACTCGAAACTCAAATCGTCGCTTGCTGAACAATCAGAAAACAAATTGCGATTGATGAGAACAGCGAAAAGTTCTTGGCAACGTCATCCATTCTTGACTGATAATCAATCAAAGTCTGACGAAACCCATCAAGAGTTACATCATCGAACATCGAAGCGATTAAAACGCCTCGACGCGGATGAAGATTCTGCTGAGCTCATCATGGGCAGGTAAAACACTCGCTTGCGGCCGAGTAATCCACGCGAATCGCGATTTTCTGTTGTTCGACTGATGACGATTATGAAAATTGCTGTGATTTGTGCCGTTTCACGTGTCTAAGCGGCGGAAGTCGCACGACGACCTTCGCACCGCAAGCGTTTCAAGTTCATTCTCGGTTTCCATGCGCACCAGCAGCTGCTCTCGATGATGTCAATACCCGAAGGTTTCGCTTTCGTCTGCGACTGGAAAGTTTCCCGACTCCGAGAATTTTCTTTCTTTTGACCGGGGAACAAGTTTTTTGCCCTCTTAACATGGTCTGGCTGCTGCTGTAAGCACTCGACATGGAATTTCGTTGTGCAAACTCCGAAATCGGGCTGAAAAACAGTTAAACGGTGACAAGTCGTGATTCGAGTGGAAATGAATGAAAGTTCGTTGTCTCGGTTGATTGCCACCTTCGACATGTGTTTCCGCTCATCCGCGTTCTCCCCAAATTCAATCAGTTTGTTGTCAAGTTCCAAATCAGTAAAACAACATTGACGAGTTTTGTCCACAAATGCAACAAAAAGTTTTGAAAACAATTTCGCTGGATCGAATTTCAGTTGCGATGGATTTTCGGAGCTTTAATTGGAAAAGTTTCGTCGCAAATGGATTCATCAACTGGAAATTGATTCTATTCTGCTTGCTTTCGGCTCGAGTTGGCTTTCGACGCACTCGAGATCCAAATTAAAATTAAATTAAATGTCGATTAGCTCGTTTCGAGATTTTTGCTACGAAGCTTTGAAGATTNNTCACGCCTTGATCTCGTGTGCGATAAAAAAGACTTTCGAGATATGCTGGACCTTGGAACGTCTTCGACTGAGCGTCACAAAGATCAAATGGTCATCTCTAACGAAGCATCGCCACGTGAAGTCTCGTTGGAGCGATAAAAGTTCAAGCGATCGTCGATGCTTTGTCTCAACCGAGATGGATTCCGAACCATAATGAGTCGAGTTCAATGGCGATGTTGTCGATTTTAATCTCCAGAACTTCTTTCTTGTTCTTCAGGTCCGGACAATGCCGTGTTGATGAACAGAAGATTTTTAATGAACACAAAGGCGAACGAGAAAAAATCATACAGCTCGAGCCCGATTCAGAGATGAAGTGAAATTGATAGCGCTGTTGCTTCACAACCGAACCTGTCAAGACACTTTTTTCCACCTTTTCATCCGCAAATGTCGCTTCTGTTCGGGTTGCGTCAGTTTCTGCGCTTTGCCCTCGAAATTCGAGCTGCTTCTAGCATGAAATCCAATCCGTGGCTGCGCTATTTGCGTAGCTGCAAGTAAATTTCATCCATTAGACTGTGCTCGAGAGGTGCGTGCAAGCTGCTTCGCTCGCGCATCATAATTCCGTGGAAGGTGGTCGGGGCTGATGAGTTTGATGCGATTACGGCTGGCCGAGAATAGAACATTAAGGCCTGGCACCAGCTTCGAGATTTGTTCTTGTCGCCCGGAGCAATTTATCAAAGCGTTCCCATCCATTATGCAATTAAATAAACTTTCGATGAACTTTTTTCTCATTTTTCTTCCACTCATCATAATTTAAATCTCGTTTGTTCTTCCATCCACAGTCACGATGCTCAGTCTTTCGAGGGACCGTCTTGTGCCTGTGCTTGAACCTGACCTACGCCAACATCATTCGCTTTCCCCGCGAACTGGAGCGACACGGATTCGCGTTCCTTGTGCCATATCTGTCGCTGATGCTCGTCATCGGAGTGCCGGTCGTCTTGCTGGAGATGGCAGTGGGCCAGTTCCTTGGACAAGGCGCCGCACACAGCTGGAAGGCTTCGCCGTTCTTCAAGGGCGCGTCGATCATTGGTCGTGTCGCTTCGTGTCTGGGGACGATCTGGATATCCATGCAGATGTCACTCGCGTTGCTGTACATCGGACAGATGTCGTTCAGTTCCGTGCCATTCAAGCAGTGCCCGTCAAAGGCATTCGTGGAAAACCAGCAGCATTACGGAGAAGACCCGATGCTCGGCCAAACCTGCCTCGAGAGAACTTTCCTTCGGCCGGTGTGGGTTTCGTCGCTGAGCTTCGGCCTGCTGGCAGTTGGACTCGTCTTCCTTTGGGTCATCGTCATGATGTGGTAAGTTCGATCAATCATTTTGTTCCGCTTCGATGATAATTGAGAAAATCTTTTTTATAGCACTCACAGCAGTCGAATCAATCGAAGGTCTTTGCTGATGTTCGGCGTCATTGTGATGGGAATTTTGTTGTTCCAAGCCGGATGGCAAGTCAACAGCATCATCCAAGACGGCTTTCTTCCGCAAATGTGGCCGTTCCGGACCGAAATCCTGCATCAAAGCTCGACCTGGTTCTACGCACTCGTGCAAGTCATCTTCTCAACACAGATCGGAGTCGGCGCTATTCCGGTGGTGACCGGCAAGTTCTTGCACAAAGGCGACGCCATCAGAACTTGCGTCGTCTACATGTGTTTCAACTTTCTGGTGACGATGATCGCCACTGCTTACTACATGACAACTTTTGGACAACACAACAGCTCCGACGGTCACCAGCTGCCATACCCAGATCTCACGACAATCACATCAATCTACGACCAGGCGTTCAAGGAAGACGCGCACTCGTATTTCCGGAGTCTCATTCCGAGTCTGGCGTACCTGATGGTCGTCATCGCCGGACTCGTCTCGATCTCCATCGCCATTTACACCTCGGCGCGTCTTTTCAAGCGGCATCCGCACTACATCATGTGTCTGTGTGGGATGTTTGTGGCCGTGGCTTGTCTCATTTGCCCTGACTTCATGCTTGCGCGGATGCTTGACATGCGCTGGGTTGGCACAATAATCGTCTGTGCGCTGGTGTTCGACATCGTCAGCATCACATGGATCTACGGTACAAAAGACTTGGCAACGGACCTGGAGTTTTCGGTGGGTCGGCCGATAACGAAGTTCTGGCTTGCACTGTGGACATGCATTCCAATAATTCTCACAGGCATCGTCGCTTGGTGGATCGCGTTTCCATCGATACGAGAGTTTGATTCAATCTCCGATTTAATTCCGCGGTGGATCCCAATCGTAGCCTGTGTTATTGTCATGATCGTCTTTGCCGGCTACGAAGTGACCAAGCAGGTCGACTACAACACCTGCAACATGATTCAGGAAGCCACGAGGCCGGCCAAAGACTGGGGCCCGGCAGATCCACTCGTGAGACATGCTTGGAAGCAGTGGAAGTCCGTTTGCGACGACACTGGCCAACGAGACTTTACATTGCGTCGACGCGGCACCAAAGACTGGACGAGTTCAATCAAGAAGGGCCAGTACTCGCACGCGAGCAGGAACCAGACATTGAACAACAATAACTACAACAAATACCACTTGAACGGAAAGCAGACAGCTTTGACATTGACTGGCGGATCCAACTCGCCCAACTACAGCGGATCGGTGTTCGGTGACTCGGCCATCGAAGAAGACATGAACAGCGACAAGTACCCGTCAAACAACTTGGAGTCGTACGAGTCACGCTCGAGAAAGTCTTCCAGCAAGCGTTCTTCCAACTCGTACTTGTATCATCAGCAGCAGCTCGATGCCAAAGACGATAATCGGCAGCACATCCAAAGCAACTACCACAGCCAGAAGATTCCCATTCGGCTGTCGTCTCAGAACTACGCCTCGAGAATCGAAATCTTCGCACCTGACTCTCCTTCGCAGCTCCAGGCCGTACATTCGACATTCGTCAACCCGCTTAGTCACCACCACACGCCAGACATCAACTTCTCCGGGCCGTTCAACGACAAGTTCGGTCATCATCTGTTCCAGCAACAAGACTTCCAAGCGTCGACGCGTGTTGGCGGTCACCTCATCAACAACATACACATCGGCGACTGCAGCGAAGGCAGCGGAAGCGCCAGCACAAAGACTACGAACACGGCAACGACACAGGAGCCCTATGCTTGGCGAAGATTTCCCCAAAACGCCGACGAATTCTCGACCGAACTCTGAAGATTCGGAAATCAAATTTGAATCTCAAAGCACGAGAATCGTTCGCAGTCACATTCCGAGTTTAAATTAAACCGAAAAGACTTCCCACTGAACGCGCCAAGCAAGAAAGCTTTAAGAGAAGCTTATCGTCAGGTTACTTAAGATGTACTTAAGCTTAGATTTAGGAAATTGCAGAACGAATGAATGTTGGACGTGACCATAAACTAGTTGATAAGAGAACAAATGTCACAGCAATTGTGAAACATATCGAATCGAGAAAGAGAAAATAAAAGAAAATTTATCAAACGAACTTTTATTAATTGCAGTGGGTGGAGAATTTTATT
>JPYR01000371.1:39414-51584 GCA_000775305.1 Belgica antarctica
TCGAACTCAAATGAAAGACACTCCAGAAGCAGACGCAATGATTATCGAAGCTCGGCAAGTCGTTATGATCATTCACGAGACCGTCAGCGAAGCCATTCACGAGACCGTCAGCGAAAAATCAAGAGAAATAGATTGAAGGCAAACAAGAAACTAATAAGAAGATCAACTAATTCTACCTATCTGACATCAGCTGTTGCAGGTCAGAAGTGTGAATTTTTATCGAGAGAAGTTGAAGCAATTGAACCGAAGTCGGCGCAAAAACCAATTCCTATGAAGGCAGCAACAAGGTTTTATGAATTTGAATTAGGACCAACCTACGGTGATTACAAAAACAGTACAAATTGCAAGAAATGGACATTCGCAACAGTAACCGCGACATCGAGCATGCAATCGAAGAAGTTGAAACAATTGTCTAAGGACGAACAACTCAAATCTACTATTGTGCACGTAAAAGCAGATGGCAAACGAGTTACTTATTTCCTTAAACCTTTGCAAGCTCCGATCGAAAAGTTTAGAAAAATTCAATCTTTACCACCAGTTCCAAAGGATTTTGACTTGAAAAGCTGCATTGCTTATAACAGACCCAAGGTTAAATCATCTCTCTCCACTGATTTAGAACAAATACATCTAAAGTCAGCTACATCTAAAGTCAGCACGGACAAATTATCTAAGACCGCCACCGCCATAGACACAGCTTATCTCTCGGCAAACGAATTCGATACTGAAGAAGATTTAAAACCACAACATGTCACTGTCAGCACAAATGAAAATATACTGGAACTTAACAATGAAGACTTTGATTTGTATTCCAATCTCCTTTTGGGCTAAGAAATAAATGAAAATGAAATGTATTTGAGCGCATTTTACTCTGATGTTGCACTGGGCCGAAGAAAGAATGACCAGAAAATCCATGACAGGAGTTTTATGTTTGGTCTGTCATGGGCCTGTAATATCGTGCGTTAAACTCATCTCGAATGAGAAATTTTCACTGAGATCGAAACATTCTGATATGAATTATCATTTCATGAAGAAACATTTTGAAAACAGAGAAATTCAACTTTCTTGTATACCAAAACAGCACCACATCGTTGACCTGTTGACCAAGCCGCTCGCAAAAACACGTTTAACTTATTTTAAAGGGCTGCTAATCTTCGAGAGAATATTCAAACATCAGGACACCAATATTCTACATCCTAGATTGAGGGGGAGTGTTGGAATCACCAGTTCTCCAATGGTATCAATCGAGGATTCCATGGCTCCGATACGATTTCTCTCTTAGATACATTATCTCAACATTGCATTCTCATCCATCATGTATTTTAGTTCTCGTTCAATCAACGATCAATAAAGACGTGTTTTTGGATTATACTCGAAGTGTTTCATTTCACGTGGTGTCACATTCAACAATTCTGTTCCTGTCATGCTATTTACTTCAAATTTTCACCAGACTAGAAACCGAAAATGTTTCTGTAATTAAAATAAGCTTTTGAATTTTCGTGTATTTCCAAATTTCCAAATTTTCTTTCTTTCGTTGGTTTTTTTGAGGTAGCTTAAAGAAATGGTAAAAATATTAAGAAGCTGTTTTGCTTTCCGAACTATTTGCAGGGCTTTATTTTTGTAATTTATGATTTGGTTTGAACAAATTGATTAGATATTTCACAATTTCGTCTTTGCTTCGTTCAACGCACTCTTCAAAACAGCGATTTGTGCTTCCAAGGTTTCGCACTCCATCATCTGTGATGTAAGTTTCTTGATTTTCTCCTCTGTCAACATTGCAGGAGTTGTTTCCAAGCATTTTGTTGACCCTTGGTTGTTTTGTGGGCAGTTTCCAGTATTATCGCTGACCTCATTTACAGAATTTCGCGAAAGAAAATCAAAAAATCCAGTGGAACGTGGTTTTTTCGGGCTGAAAGTCTTTTCGAGCGCATCTTTAAAGTTGTGTACGCCTTCTCCTTCTGCATGTCTTGACTCGGATGACTCAAAACCGTTTGCGTACACATTTGTAGTGCGGCGGTGATGATAGTTCGCATTTCTGTAATTTTTAATTTTAGTTGTTAATAGTTCAACTGTTAACTGTTGAAAACATACCCGTCAGCCGATGTTTCATGATAAATATGTTCATCGTGATGAGGAACGTTGAACGGGTGATCTCCACTTTGGTTTTTGTTTGAATCCATTCTGAATTTTAATCCTGTCGCTGCAATCTAAGTCGTCTCACTTGTTCATGAAAACTTTGATTCAATCATTTTCATTATGTTTCTCTGCTTAAATACTTGCTGAGTGTAAGAGCGTATTGGTAAAAATACAGATAATGGTGGTTTATACCGCAGTTGTTTTCATGACAAATTTTGCGAGAAGTTTTTTTATTAAGTTTCGATAACGAAGTGTAACACAAAAACGGAGTACAATATTTATTTGTGTAGTGGTGAAATGATGAAATTCACTTAACGCCATACAAAACTAAATGTGTTACAGAGTTTCATTCGTAATAAATAGCCGCAAATGCTCAAGCTTGAATCAAACCTTTCTAAACCCTCAGACTAACAAGTTAGTGAGCTGTGAACATAATTATTTTCAAACATTGAAATGTGTAAGTTTTTGTTGAAAATTGAGTGTCCATTTTAACCAGTGAATTACAGCTTCTTCGTCAAACAACAACGGCTCCAATTTCAAAATCCGAGATGATACAAAAACTACTTTTGATGCCAGATACGATGCTATTAAGTATGAAAAGCATACTGAAAAAAGTGTTGTCATGGACAATTGTTCTGATCCTGGCGCTTTCTATGCAGCGCTCGAGAAAATGAATGACGGAACGAGCAACAACCAGCTCTCACGTTATTAAAGACAATTTTCAAAAACGAAAGCACCATGAAATCAGCAGAATTTTGAAAACTAACAGATTGTTTAAAAGTAACACGAGTTAAATAAAATGTTAAGTTTCAAAAAAAAAACCTTTTTGTATTTATTCAATTAAATTTGAATTCCAGAAGCTTAAGATGAGTCACGAAAAATATCCAACAATAACTAAAAAATAATTAATTCCAAGTCTGGTGCCATTCATTGCAATTTTACCTAATTTTAATCAATGGCACACACAAGAATGGATATTTACATAAAAAACTTGAACTGTCGCGTCGCTCTTGGCTTCAAAATGCATTTATGTTTGATTGAATAACAGTGGAACTTTATTCACGTTTATTTCGATACAACTTCAAACAAATTGATCGCATATTTTACAGATTCAATATTGCATCAATCAACGCAATTTTCAAAGCAGTGATTTGTGCTTCCAGAGTTCTGCACTCGATCATATGTGATGTAAGTTTCTTGGATTCCTTCTCTGTCAACATTGCTGCTGATTTAAGGATTTTGTTGTAATTGGATCTTTTGATGAGACCGTAAAGTTTAAATGTAGAAAATATATCAGAACCATCGGAACTCTGCCCATTAATGATTGCGAAATCTTGGGGTGTGATGAAATGCAATCAAACAAACAAACCATCGGAACTTCACTCAACATAATCCAGAAGATTGTCTCAAAGCCCTTAGTTTTAACATTGTTTTGATCAAAAGGTTTAAATATTAATTTATTTTAGATTGAGTCTTCTTATCACAAATTTATTTTGTCACTTTGATAAAAATGTGTAGTACAAATCGAAAAGTGTTACAGACTCAGGGTCGGTCCCCCATTAAATTAACAAAAGTCTTAATAAATTCACAAGTGTACATTTTAAGTTTATGGACGCTCTAGGGTTAAGAACAAAGTGAATTGTTATTTAATTGGTATTTAATTGTCTGAACTATCATATAAAATACATTTCACCGCGTGGAAAGCCCTGTTAAATCCGCTGTTAATTTAATGGTAACCAGCCCTATCACAAATAACTTATCACAACTTTATCACAGTTTCTTGCCGATCTTGAGCGATGAAAAGCCGTCATACTGTTTCATGGTATTTGTGTGAAATTGTTGATAATTTCAATATAAAAGGCCACAACTTTTAATCAAACATTCTTCAAGCCTCAAGCTTGCAGGATAAAAAAAACTGTAAATACCTTGTACAAAACATTGTCGGAATAAAACATGTTTAAGTTATTCTGCTGAAGAAAAAGTCGATTTACATTATTAAGTGATTTATATCATCGTCATCAAACAACAGCAATTTATTTGCAAGTTTTGTTTGAATGTTTTGAAGAAAGAAAACTTATGTTTTTCCAATAAAGTGGACAAGGTTTCAGCATCAAAGATGAACATGCAGTTGAACGCACAGTGGACTCACACTTTTGGAGTGGTCAGAACAGCACAAAGTACGAAGAAACCCATCAAAGGGTTATAACTATGAACAACAATCATAATCCGACCGCTTTCCACAGCGCTCTGCCTGACATGCAAGACAACCGCAACAACCACCAGATTTGTGACGTGATCAAAGTTATTCCATGAAGAACTTCTGTATTTTAAAGATTCTAATCTAAGAATGTTAATCATCATTTGCTGAATCAAGTTTGATCAAAAACTAAATTGTCTTTTCAATTAGTATAACTTCAAACTCTACTGTAAGATTTACCGAGAAACCGTTTCAAATTTGTAGATGTTTTAATTTTATTTGCATTTCAAAACTCGGATCTTTAATATTTGGAATTTGCCTTTTTAGACAATTTCATCTTCTAATCGCTCACTTGTTGTGGTTTACATTAGAAATATGAACTTGAAGATCTCAAAGGTAATTAGTATTTAGCTAATTTCAATAATTTCTCTGATTTTCCTACTTTCGCACTCTTGAGATTTTAGTATTTGGGCTTCGCGAACCATTTTCTAGCAATCAAGAATGTAAATAAATTAATTTCTTATCGCAGCGATTTAGCGGGGCCTTCATTTACAATTCTAATTAAGTTCGACTTCATTTTCTCTCTATTCTGCTTAAATTTTGATTTTCATCATAAATTCATATCACATCGTTTTCAGTTGAACGAGAAAAGTGAAAAAACGGAGAGTACATGAAATGCCTTTCATTCAGGATTAAATATTAAAAGCTCGTAAAATATTGAAATCGTGTTTGATGAAGCAATCGATTGGAAAACTCTTTCACCGAACCGATTCCATCTAATTTTAAAATGAAAAACGTGTTTGTGGGATCATCTTCAACGAGATAAGAGGTAAGCACCTGTGAAAATGGGGATTGTTACACTCGTGCATATTTTATGGCCACAAGGTTTTTCGTTCCCTCGATCGGAACATTTCCGACGAAATCTGTGATGTATTGCGGGCGTCTTTTTCCATGTTATCCTTCAATTTCCCTTCAATTTCGCAAATAATTTCGTTCGCCACATTAAATTTGGTGTTTTTCTTGCGCCTCGTTTACATCAAACACAATTTTCAGCAACAATAAACGTTTCGTAATCATCAGCGAACGAAAATGTTATGAGCACGAATGGTTTATCGTTGAAAAGCGGTAAATTATCTTCTCATCTTCATCTGCCATTAAAACATCGTTCGAGCGAGCAAACGCCGAAGTAAAAAATAAAATGCAGATTTTTCAACGTCAGTTACTCCCCTGTTTTCCCATTTTTTCCGCGTTCAGTTGTAAATGATGATGATGTCTCATGTTGCTTGAAAGCACAAAAAATTAAAATACCGATGAAAGACGGATAAGTACAAAGGTAAAGGAACATTGACAGTTTAATAACATTTTGAGAGCAAAAACGATGTTTCTGTTGAGATGAACTGCTTCGCCCCCTTTTCGCGTAACGAGTTTCTTCAAAACGCGGAAAGGGAAAATTTCGAATAACTTTTTATTGCCTTCTCTGCGCTTCAACTCTTACCATAAATTTTCATTGCCTGTTCTCTTGGCTAATTTTTATTATCGTTTAATCAAAGTTTATTGGATGTTCGCCGGCATTATCAGCAATCAAACCTTTCGGTTTTGGAAAATCTTTCGTTTATCGGAAATTTCGGTAGCCCATCACGTCGAAACAAAAAAGCTTTTATTGAACAACCTGTCTGCACGCCATCCGCACATGAGTGGGATCGGAGTTGTGTTTTGAATGTTGGGGCAGTATTGAGTGTAAGATGGAAACAGTTTGCTGAGCATGAAATAAGCTTCAAATTGAGGTCTCTTCTGTTAAATTTTTACACGCATCAGAGTCAAGAGTTGCAGTGTTTCATATTCCAACTGATTCAAAATGAAAACGATTGCATAAATTTACATTAAGAACTTACTTGTCTAGTGGTGTTTAGATAACAGCACGTTTAATTACGAATTGAAACAACTTTAATTAGTTCCAAAACAAACACACATCGTTTCTTTTCCCACGTATTTCTTTTATCCACTTGCTTCACTTCACAGTCTTTTCGTTTCATTTTCCAATCCATCTCATTATTCTCCCCCACTTCATAATCTTAATTCTTTCAAAACTAGAAGCAGATGGTGTTGTTTTAATGCTTCCAAGTTTAATTCCATCTGAAACTTTTAAACCACTGCGCGCCCTTAAAATCTCGTCAACGCAGTTTCCGGTTGAAGTAAAATCAACTCCGCATTATGCTTGAGAAAACTTCAAACGATCTTGAATTGTTCAACTCGTTAGCAAAAAACTCTGCGTGCAACTCGCCTACCGCTTTCTTTGCGTTCACATTTCGCCTGACATCATTTTTTCACGCTACAAATCCGGAAAAAGGATCAGCATGATGAAAACACAGTTGGTGTTCTTTTCAGGGATGACACAAAATAAGTTTTATTCAAGCTGAGATTTAATGTCGACATCTTTTTTTATCAATTTTTGAGAATTTTTTTCCCTTCTCGTCATTTGCAATGATATTTATTTATATTCTTTGCACAATGGGACTTTTTTGCGGCTCGATTGCGATAAGAAGGGAAGAATAAAAAATTGTGTTAAATATGCGACACATTTCAGTCTTTCATGAATTTATGCTTGGAAGACCTGGAAGAATTTTCATAAAACTTCTGATTTGTGGCTTTCATCGCAGCACCGACTGACAGATACTAGAGAAAAGCAATGTCTCACCCTCTGCGTTCGACACATTGACATGATATATGCGCATGTAACCAGCATTAGGTAGTATAAATATTTCATGTTCAGAACAGAATGTCATAGATACCGTTCGAGAAGAGCGCTTAGCCTGCTACCGATCATGATTTGCACAACTTAGCCCTGCTTCCGGAACGTATGTGCATGAAATCAATATCAATAAAACTTTCGATTATGTCGGATTATGTTGAGTCACGCAGTGATACATAAAATAAATGTGTGGATAAATCATGAGCGAGGTTGCGAAGAAAATAATTCGAGAGAATTATTGAGCGGAAGGATTTTTTATTAAGACATTAAATCAGCCGACGATTTCAATATTTCATTTCTTTGTTTAATGCCATGCGTGTAGACGGTTGACTCAGGTTATTAAAACCATGAATTTCAGCAAGGTGAACTGTCTTTAACTTGCTTGTGGCCTCTTGAGGCCAAAAAGCTTTGAAAGTTTTAAAAAGTTTGTCGGCAAACAGCGCTGATTGTCAATGAAATATTTAAGAACTCTCAAGCTGCTTCTTTTTAAGTCTTCGTCAGGGCTTTGAACGAAAAGTTTAATGTGTTTCTTGAGAATTTTCGAATACCAACTGAAAAGGCTTTAAACTTGCTGATTTTTGTTGCCGTTTCTTGGTTCCCCCAACTCTGAGTTTGACCACAAAATTAGGTCACAACTAGAAACATAATTGAAAGGCACTTCAGTTTATATCGATGCCATCGATGGCCACATTTCATTCAATGCTTGTTCTTTGTCCTCTCGTGCGGTCAAGAATTTTTTTCTTTTCCTTAGTTGAAGCACTGCCATTGATAGCCAAGATCCTTCAAAAAATATTTTTTATTACTGGGTAAACGGAATCTCTTCCACTTTCTTAAGAAGAGAGGCAAACAAAGAAGAAATCAATGAGCTCTTAAGTCAGCAAAAGCTTTTTAATGTAACGACAGCTTTCAAAACACTCAAAGATTAGGTTCAATGGGTATTATAGAAATTTGTTGTCTCATGTGAAACGTGAAGAAGGGGAAAGGCCAGATTTTGGGCCGAATTCATTTATTGAAAGTTGATTTTTATGAAGACCGCTTTCTTGAGAAGAAAATGAGGTTATAAAGCCACGTTTGAAGGGAAGTCATCTGCGGGTTGCTTTCAGTTTTTTTATCAAGAAACACTGTTTATAATCAGAGAGTTGCTATTCACCACCCCGGAGCCTTTCATTTAAGATGTTTTACAACCGCCGACCAGTTTTCCCACTTTGAAATTAATTTTACAGTTTTTATCAGCGCCACAAAGTGTATCAAAGGGTTGCCTGGCCGCTCAAAGATGGTCAAAGAGATTTTATGTGCAGCCAGAAGAAACGATGGCAAAGTTTACACAGCAAGATCATTGTCTGAAATCCCTTTTGAGAACGAAACCGCTAAGAGAGATTTTATCCGTCTTTTTCCCAACATGTTGAATGATGTTTTATTTCTCGGACGACAGCAGAAAAAGCACTAAGGCTTTTATTGCCTTTCATCAACGTCATTTACGCAAGACTTAATGTCGTTTCATAAAATATGCTTCACTCCAAGTCTCTCCTTCAAAGCGAGAGATAAAAAATATTATATTTCTGCTACTAAGCAATGCTTTCAGTCGTTCGAGAAATCAAAGCTGCTTGTGAACAGCTACACCAGCAGATCAAATGTTTCCGTCCAAAGTGATTGCTTTGAAATCGGGGCCATGAAAGAGTTTGAAATAATACACCACATTAAACAGCAACACGGAAACTTGGCAAAAAAGCAAAAAGGAAACACGAAGTTTTCTTCAAGGTTTTGCGTTGGCTGTTTAAAAGTGATGTGTGGGTGTGTGCAGGTGACTGAATGTCAGCATTTTTAATGTTTTAAAGGGATTTGGATCTAGGTTAAAGCGACGCCTACAGGCTGTTCACTTTGATGTTTCAGAAAGGTTACACAAGAAGCTTTGAAAACCATGAGATTGAGTGTATGAAACAACGATTACAGCGTTTGGAAAATTTGACAAATGCAAACATCAGTGAAAACGAGGGAAATATTGACACAACAGCCAATCTCGCCCCTTGAGATACTTACAAAAGAAATCGACAAGCAAGCTCAATCACAATATCCCCGAAACGACAAGGTTTCTCACGTTTCTTTAGTTACGAGCACGAAAACTTTATAAGCGCCATAAATATGACAAATTTTCTGCTTCAATTTCCGCGCTAAGGAGATGATGATGCGACTCGGTGTTGACTCTCATGAATCATAAATGTAAAAAACTTTATGAAACAATTCCTTGTCGTCGCATCAACGCGAGTCGTGTGATGATTCCCTTAGGCACATGTCAGTGACTTGACGACTTTGATTAACGGAAGCCGTTGGCATTGCCTGCCGCGTGCAAACATCAAACGGTAAAGTGCACGTCTTAATTAAAAATTCTCAGGTTTCTATTAGAAGTAATTACATGCTTTCTTGCTTCACCAATTAAACGTTATTTCCCTTTGTGCCATACCCGCTGCTCCACTCATTTGAATAAACAGTAATTATGAGAACAGTCTGGTGCTTTTGTGGTAGTTTTTAATGAAAAAAATAAAATGAAATTACATTCCTGAGCGGATGAAAAACTTTACTTTTCCTATTTTCTCTCATCCGTTGCATAAATGAAAATTGCGGGAGTGAAAAAACTTAATTTAATTTACAATTTTCCTGCATAATTATTCCCCCAGCGCTTAGGCACTCGTCAGCTGCTGCAGCACAATGAATTAAGCAAAAAATTATGAAATTAACTTTTTCGGAAAACTTTAGCGGAACTGCAAAATGTTCAACATTTAGTGGAAAAATCGTTAAATTAACACCAAAAATAGGATGTGTGTGCATGGGAAGTTGTTCGGTGTGAGATTGCCGTTATAATCAGCTTTACCAGATTTGGTTTCATCGCTGCAAGCTTCGAATAGAAAAGCGTTCAATGTTGTCGGAAGAGATTAAAAGCAGTTGAATCCTTGCAGAGTTGAGTGTAATTTCCAGGAAACCACTTCGAGTTTGTTCATCGCATATATATCGGCTTACCAATGCATTCAATTGCGTTTTGTGTTTATAGCAAGTATGAAGTTTCAACTCACAAGCAATGGAACTACTAGATATACAGCGACATAATTGACTTTCCAGCTTTTTCACTCCAGTTGACGGCCAATTGAGATTCTAATTGAACAGCTTCTAGTGCAGTCTTCCGTCTAAACCCGCATCACATCAAAGAAAACGCTGATGAATGGCATCAAAGGTGGTCGAAGTGGAAAACTTTCAATTCGAAGCAATTTATGGACGATTCACAGCGTTCATTTAACAGTGAAAAGAAAAAAATTCTAATTGTTTAATTAAGCGTTCAAAAGCTTCTGAACTCCTAACGAACAAATCCCCACAAACGGCTTTCTTCAACTCTTTTCATGAAAATAAAATTCCTAAGTCTTAAACTGCTCTAGAAAAATTTAATTCTCTGATTATTATCTGTCTTGTGCTTCTTGCACTCTTTCAACTTGCTTCGTTCAGCAAATGTCTTGCAGGGAATGCCAAAAATTAAGCGCAAAAAACGAAGATTGCGATGGAAAAAGATTTTCTGCAAAGCTCTTGGAATAAAAAGCTCAGCGTTTGATGAAAACAGAGACTAGAGTTTGCTATGCGATGCTGCACAAAGTTTGCAGTGATAAAAAAAATAATAAACAAGCAAGTGGCGATAATTTTCATTGAAAGATTTTCTCGTTCCGTAGACGAGAGCGAGTGAAAGCTTCAATTGCGTCACAAATGATGCAAATATTTAGTTTCTGTGAACTTTAACCTCGTCAGCTGCTGATGCGAGCTTTAATGTGTCGACGCTTGGGGCAATTGTCAGTCCGAATGGTGAAGTTTATAGGAAATGTAAAGACTTTGAGTCAAGCGATGTCGTTGGCTTTGGTTCCCCTTTGACATGTTTTGTTTACTTGAAACTTCCAACTGTTTAAAGATCTTGATTCAAGATTTTCGAAGAAACAAACGCTGAACAGCCTTTTCGTAATAGTAACATAATTTTTTTAGTTTACAATGTCTTCTTTGATTTGCCTTAGAATCTAAATTTAACACTAAGCTTGGCCAACACACGAGTGAAGTGACATTACTGACGAATATTGTCCTTTTAAATTAACATTTAGGAAAGACAATGCTTAGCGCAGTTGAACAAGAAACTCTTCGTTCTATTTTCAATGTTTTTCTATTATGTTTATTGCTGCTTGAATGGAATCCAGTGTCGTTGATGAAACAAACTTCGTCGTTATACAATCGTCGTTATCCTAGAAAGGTTATTAAATTCCTTGAACTAGGAATCGGGACAAAGAACAGGAAAAACTGTGTTCTGTTCAAATGATCCACGCGATTTCTAACATTTTTCAGTTATCAAATTGCTGTCCAAATGATCAAAAAAATTTGATTTGTCACTTTTTATAGTCTATTTGAATGCGATATCGCTGATAAACTTCACTTTTCTGTGCAACTTTATTTTTCCAACTTCAAAAGTGTTGCAAAATTCTCGTGTTTTCATGTTTTTGTGTTTACAAATCTTCATAATTTTCGTATTTTCATAATTTATGTATTTTTATTTGTCTCTTGCGTTGAATCTTCACTGAGAACCTCAATTACTCTCTTGTTTCTACACTTAAGTGACCTTTTTGACGGAAATTCATGCTAAAAAAGATTATTTAAAAAAAGACTTCGTTGAACTAGAAACTTTTCGCTTTATTTTCTATGTTTTTGCTTTTTATGTTGCTTCAACGGAATCCAGTGTCGACGGAACAAAAATCATCATCATCATACAAAGGTTATTAAATTCCTTAATCTAGTCAACGAGACGGAGAACACGGGAAAAGCTTTTTCCGCCCGCTGAATCACTCAAAAACGGGACAAACCACTCGTAAAAAATTCTCTTCGAATTCTTTCTCGGAAAAGCGATCAACGGAGGCCCTAAAGGTGGAGAAAAGCGGAGGAAAAGATGAAAAATTAAATAAATATTATGAAGCGGGGGAGAAATTGTAAAATAAATTTGTGATGAAGATTTTTTTTTGACATAAATGCCTTTAAAATGACGGATGAGTGGGACCGCGCGACAAGAGCGTGGACGAGCAG
>JPYR01000371.1:51683-62118 GCA_000775305.1 Belgica antarctica
AAAGGTATTTTTCGCTTACCTTGCCGCATTTCTGACTTTGTCGTTGTGTTCTCGACTGTTGTAAAGGACCGTTGCTATGCACCGCGCATAGTCTTCTGCTTCGTCAGCTAAATATCCTGTCTGGCTTCCTTCTGAAGTCTCTATGATGTCCATTCGCGGACCACCGGAATAGTTGGCAATCATTATAAGCCCCGCAGCCATCATTTCCACCACCGAAATGCCGAAATGCTCGTTCCACATCGCGTGGATGCCGATGAGAGACTGTTGGTAGCACTGTAGCAGCTCCTGGTATGACGCGTTAACTTTGAACTCGACGTGTTCATCCAGCGCCAAATGTTTCGCGAAATCTTTGAGGTTCTGCACTCGATCGAGGTCTTCTTGGTTGCGACACGAGCCAACGAAGATAAGCCGGATCCGGTTCCACAAGTCTTCGTCGTTCACCAAAAGCGTTCGAAGCTCGTAAAGACTTTGAAGGATGAGCTAAAGTTGAAGAAGAGAGAAAGTTACAAAAGAGCTTTAACGAGAAAAGCTTTTGCGGCCTTGACAAACGTGAATTCCGAAATATGTTCTCGGAATTCCCCGAAAATGTTCAATCAATTCCGTCCCAACTCACCGGATGATCTTTTTCAGGTCGGTACTGTCCAACCGAAAGAATGTACACGTTTCCATCGCTGCTCGGCACGTGCTGGATCTCTTTTAAATGCATGACTTCGCACGGCGGGTAGACGCGGTGTGTTTTGTAAGGCGCCTTCCATATCGTCAGAATGTGGTTCTCAGTCCAGGACGAGTTGACCATGACCGACTCGGCGCATCGACCACAGAGTCCGTAGAAAACTGAGAAGAGCCGGTAGTAGTTGAACTTCGCCCAGCTCAGGAAAGGGTTTTTGGCGACGTAGTTCTTGTTGTTGTGCGCCAGCTCGCGGTTTGAGACTCGTCGCAGCATGTCGGTGCTGATTGTTGGGTAGTGAGTGTACGATGTCACTCTAGCACTTCCGATGTGCTTGAACACGGGATACGTGAAGGCATAGCCTGGAAGGAAGTTTAGTTAAAGTGTGATTAAGGCTTAAAGTGCACCGGCTTACCCATCGTGTCGATGTAAACGTCCGGTTGGAACTTGAGCAACGCTTCGAAGGCGAGCACAATGGAGCCGAGACTCTGGCCGAGCATCGTCAAAACCGGATACTTCTCGGCTTCCACCCATTTCCGCCGGTGCAGGAAGACGAACTCGATCCGTTCGGGGTCGAAGTGAATGTTGAAGTTGCTGCGGCACTTTGAAATGATTTGCTTTGGTGTTGCGTCAGTGTCACCGGTGTACACGAGAATTTTCGCATTCTTGTATCTAAAACAGACGAAATTATTGATTTCGAGACGGCGACGAAAAGTTTCCAACTCACTCGTTCTGAAGAGCGCGAACAGCACACCAGAGCACTCGCTCACCCCCACCGCCAGCGTTGCAGTAAGGGTGGAAGAAGGCGACACAAAGTTGCTTTGATGATGCAAGCCGCTTCGCCTTCGATTTTCTGATGATTTGTCTGAGAAACAAAACCACGACCGCCACGGACACGATCAGGAAGCTGGCGATGAAGAAGCCAGTGTAGACCAGCGTCAGCAGTGCACACGGACAGATCAGCATCTTTTCGCTGACTCACTGCTCAGCCACGTATTTCAGCTGCTTTCAAGGATGATAAGAATTTTCCGCGGATGAAAACAAAACGAAGTGGAAGCCTGAATCGACAGCACGGCTGATGCCAGTGGAAGGCCACAAGGGGCAGGGCAGTGACGAGGGGAAGATCACTCCGAAGAGAAAAAAATTACCAAGTAAATAAACAATATCAATTCGTTCGTTCGTTCTTATTTTCAAACCGTGATCAGCCAAAATCATGGATTTCCTCAGACAAGCAGTGCAATCGATAACAGCTTGCTGTTTAAACTGTCACGAAGACACCACTGAAGCGGTAAGTCGACTAACTAGCCGCCGCAACCCAGAAATGACGACGAAATCTGCTTTCAGGGCGAACCTACAGAGAGAACCAGTTTGTTGATAGACCAGCAGAGAAGAAACATCGCGAACAGCCCGCAGATACGACGCATCAGCGAGGATGACATGCTCGAGTATCCCAGCTCGCTTCCGAAGCGGGACGAACAAACGGCCCTCAATTCTATCGTGCAGCAGACAAATTCGTAAGTTTTCTTCCTTATCACCGAATCAGAGTGAAGAAAAAAAGGAAGAATAGTTTGTTTGGGTCAAAGATCTCGTGACTCACCGCGATCTCCTTATCTTTAGCAACATCATAGACGTCGCCGCCTTGGAGACTCATCTTCTGGAACAGAGCGAGTACAACGATCGGGTGAAGATTTACGCCCAGCGACTGGCACATCAATGGAACAATATTCAAGTCAACGATTCGAAGTACAACGGTGAGTCAACTGAAGAGAGCTCTCAACTCATAGAATTCGTGCAATTTTGATTCTATTTCGAATAATTTTAGGTCTTCTCAAGGACGTTCCTAACCCGGAGCATCTTTTGGCTGCCAATCACTCGATGGAAGACGTTGCAATGGTAAGACAGCCGCTTCTCAGCAATTCAATTTGACTTCAATCGATGCATCCACCTTTCAGGTCCGAAACTTCGTCAAAGACGCCGCTCAAGCTGTGAATGAAATTAAAGTGGACAACAATGACGAACTTGTCGTGCCTTTCCTTATCACCTGATAAACCTGTGTTGAGTCCAATTTGAAGAAGTTGTCAAGTGCTGACATCGATTTATTACGAGATAATCAAACGATTGATGCGAAAAGTGCATGATTAATTTTTATATAAAGATGATGTGTCGCATTGGAAGAGTAAAAAAATAAGATTACCATTAAATGCTGATTTATTAAATTTCAAACATGATTTTTTAAAATTAAATTTAAAATCTTGATTAATTCAATCTTTAATCTAATTGAATTTCATCACGTCCAAGCTTCTTGATAAATTCCAGCTTCCAATGAAAGCTTAACGGCTCCAAGATTTTCAAAATAAAGATTCAAATTCTAGAAAACCGTTAATTTTCTCAGATGAAGTCTATACACAATGATAATGCAAGCTACCGATGAGACAATTCTTATCAATTAGAGAAGATAACTGCACCAAAAATAACAACCGCGCATATTCTGCAAAGCCGAGACTTTTTGTTAATCCACCCAATTGTTCTCCGAATTTTCACAATGCTTCTTGTTAACTTTGGTTCCAATCGCAACTGCCAAGAAGCTTCCAAATTGAAAGCTTCGCCAAAGATAACGCGTTTATCTTATCATTTAATGTCTATTAAACCACAGCGTTAAAGCGCCGTCATTGACGTTGGAGACATGATTTGGAAATTCCAGTACTTAGAGATTTTCTCGTCAAAGCCCGACTAAAAGATGGCCGAAATAAAACAAAACGAGTTCAAGGGCAAATTTGTAATGGTTTATTAACTCAAAAAGCTTTATGCATTTGCGATAATGAAAGGAAGGAAAGAAGAGACGCGAGTGTAGACAGTTGGCCAGTCAGTGGCGCATTGGTAGCCCCATGATACGATGCCGACGAAAACTCCGTTGTACTTGAGTGGGCCGCCAGAATCTAAGCGAATTTAATTTTAAAATCGAAAATCTAAAAGAAATTAATTACAACTTACCGCCTTGGCATGCATCACGACCACGGTCTCCAGCGCAGACGTTTGATTCAAAGATGTTTTCTCCTTCTTGTGTGACATAGAGATCAATGCAAGCTTGTTGCGACCAGTTGGTGACTTGAACGGCTTGAAGAATGTTAGGGAACTGGCTTGTACCCCACTGCATGGTTCCCCATCCAGCCAATGTTGAAATTGCGCCAGGTGTAACACCGAAGTTTGGAGTTGGCAGCACGACGGGCTGTCTGGCGTCGCTGTAAACGATGGCTTGTGACAACTTCAAGATGACGATGTCGTTCTCGAGCGTCCAGTCGTCGTATTGCGGGTGTTCAATGACTTGAGACACAGAAATAAGGTCTCCGAGGTTGGTGTTGTCGGTTTGGCCAGCAAGAATGTGGAACAAAGTTGGGGCTCTTCCGCTGTTGGAAGTTTCACAATCATTTTCTTGTTCTCAAATATTTTGACCAACTTACCTTGTACAATGGGCAGCGGACACGATGGTGGTAGGGTTGAAAATAGCGCCACCGCAAGTGAATCGATTGTTGTAAAAAAGCGCAATCTGGAAAGGATGATCTTCGATTCTGGCGTCACTGCCACCAACAATGCGTCCACCATCAGCGTGCTTCAGAGCCTTCAGTTCATAATGATGACGAACGGCCGGCGTTGCAGAAGCTGCGGCCACGAAAAGTGCCAATACTGCCAAAAACTTGAACATTTTCCACGAGTTACGAAAAGCTAATAACTTGAACGCGATTGATTCTGGCTTTTATAGTCTGGCCACAATCAGAAAAGGCTAATCTTATCGGAAAGCAAAAGTTTACGATGTCAGAAGACGCTTCGCCATAGCATTTGTTTCCGCAAGTAGGTGACTTTAAGATTAAGAAGTCGATAAGAGCTGGAAATTTATGACACCACTAGAAGTTCCAACAGGAAATCTGCAGAACACACTTTGTCTTAACTTCACAAGATTCAGACATTATATCAAGTTTCAGTAGTTTTTTTAATAATCCTTGAGTTTTTTAAATGAAAAAAAGGAAAGAAGAGACGCGAGACAGTCAACCAATACAGGCGCATTGGTGGCCCCATGAAATTCCATGCGAAATATTCTTTGAAGATGAGTGGCCTGAACGTAAGTGGAAAAATTTAGCAATATTAAAATCTAAAAGCAATTTACAAACACTTAGCGCCTTGGCACGAACCGTAGCCGTCATCTTCAGTGCAAAATTTGAGCGAGAATTTTCATTGTCTTTGTAGAGATCAATGTTATCTTGCTGCACTTAGTTGGTAACGCTAACGGCTTGAAGATCGTTGGAATATGCGTTTATCCCGTCCTGCCAAAATTGACTGCGCGTTGGCTGTGACAACGAAGTTTGAGGCTGGCAGAACGACGGACAATTTTCAAAATAGCTCACGGAAATTTCAGTGTCAGTAAAAAATTTCTTTATTAAATTTTTAGTAACCAAACTTTCACCTAATTCGACTAACAACATTTTAAAAGCACTGAACAAGAATAATGTTAAAGCCTTTACCTAAAACTTTCGCCAACTCACAATATTTAATACTCAAAGTCTTGCGTTTGTATTTCTTGAGATTGTCAAGGATAAAAATCAGCTCACCCAGCAGTTGCCAATGCAAATAACCTTTGACATCATTGAGTTCGTTGATTTTAGCAGCAATGGCTTTGAATTCTGATAAATGCTCATTGCCACTGAAGATTCCATACTCGTCAAACGATGAACACAAACTGATGGAAGAACAAAGCAATGAAATGGGCTGGTGACAGACACAAAAGCCTTGAAAAGCTGTCTTTAACTGACGTCATGACCTTCGATTTGAAGAGAACACGTGACGGTTTTTGGTCAGCAAAGTCAGCAGTCACTGAAAACTTCAAAAACTTCTATGCAGCATTCTTCAATTAAGCTTTTCCGAACAAAAATTTCACAATTTCTTCTCCCCGAGCAAAAAGCTTTCGATAATTTGCGAACTGGCAGCGAGATTCGAAACAAAATTATCGTTTCCGATCATGTGCGCTGTTCATTTGTTTCCATCGGGGCTTCGAGTTGTTTTTGTGTTTCACTCCGACGAGCTTGTGTGACAAGAAGGAAAACAGAGAAAAATGTGTCATGCTAAATTCCGATCCCAATTTAACTGCGGCACAACTGCGAAAGACAAAAATTCTCCAACTCATCATGCTTGCCAGCTTCATTCGCACTTTTTCTCGCTTTTCGGCAGCGCGAGGGTTGAAATGTCGATTGTTTTGCTCCGAATAAATAATTTTTGCCCTTTTTCTCGCAAAAGTGAGAATGAGTTCGAAGTTTCACACACAACAGCATCTTGCAGGCTTCCGAATGAGTTGTACGACTTTTCGGATCTTCTCCGCCAACTGCCTCCTTATTTATTGTTAACTGAAAAGGACGTGTTTTGAATTGCTATTCTGCCAAATTGTTGTTTGCCGCTGCTTTTGCCCATTCGCCTAGCACATGCGAGATGACTTCTGGAGGCTGGGTGCATGATAATGGGGGAGATGAAGCACATAAACATCATCAGGGAAGAATAAAACTAATCACCTATTAAGTTTAACAAAGATTTCTTTTTCTCCTTCTCTGCCGATCGATTCGTAATCGTTTCTCACACTTGTCGCGCTTTATGTTCGTCGTAAAGAAAAACTCGAAACTCGATTTTACAGCTCAAGGCAATGTAAATGTGAAGCATCTTGTTCGACGCTTAACATGTCTGCAATATATTTCTCAAGAGGTACAGTTGAATTTATTTTTACAAGTACTCCCGACGAGAAAAGACTCAAATGATCGCACAAACTGCCATAAATGTGATAAAGTTCAGCTTTTATGGCCGAAAAAGCCCTCGATGTTAACTCACTTGTTCTTGTTGTGAAGTGCTAAACTTCCATTTCATAACGAAACTAATTGCTGAAACTATCGTAAAGTGTCTTATTTTAACGACACCAACTCGGGAGACAACTTCTCACACCCGAACTTGCCACCCCCAAATAAAACATTCCCCCGACACCGAACAGCAGCTTCTCGATGCTCCCGGAATTCTGATGATACATTAGGAAACGATTTTCACATTTCCGATGAGACTCGAAGAACGCACAACCGGCAAAGCTAAGAAGGTGGACGGAAAATTGCCGAAAATATGCCGAACGATCCGACAGATGCTCGAGAAGTTTAAATGCAAAATAAAATCTTTATTGCAAATTACATTGGATGAGATGCTAATAAGCTTTGATCCCCGATTGTAAAAAGCGGTTTGAAGGGCGTGTGAAGCTTACAAGTTCCGGGGAATCCAAAAGACAAAGAAATTGAAGCTACAGCTTGAGAAAAACCTTGTCAACATCGGTTCTTGAACAAATCAACAAGAAGACAACTTTTTTACATTGTAGCTTGAAGGTTTTTGTGGTTTGGAATGTTTTTTAATGTTTTTAGCAGTTTTGCAATCATGTCGTGAAATAAAGAAGCCAAGAAGAACTTATGTAGAACTTTTATTAACAAAAATCTTGATTTACAAAACACTGCCCCTATATTCCACCTGAAGCCTTTTGAAGCTTAAAAAAGCTTTGAAAAACTCCAGGAAATCTCCAAAGTCTAGCCCTGAAATGAAATTAGACGAACACACAAAGTTTATGCTTCTACGTTTCGCCATCGCTGATGCTTTTTTTTCATCAGCCGTCTCTTGCAAGACTCGCAAACAAAAGAATCGCACGTAGAAAAATAAAAATGATAATTTTATGACACATCAAAGTGAGAAAACACGTCTCCATTGGGTAGATTATGCAAGTTGAGGGCATCCGTAATTTACGACAAAAGAAATGGAAACAACAAAAAAATAAACGCGTCGGGGATGGAGAAAGCAGCGCTCGTAGTCAAGATAAATTGCCCACAAGGCAGCAAAGTAACTTGCTTTAATGCTTGTTAATTTCATTTAAAGACGCATTGTTTAATGCCCTAAAAAAGAAAGACAAAAAAAATCGCCGGGGAGACCAGATTCAACCGACCATTTGCCGGTCTCCCAGTTTGGGCGAAACCAGAAGGCTAGCAAGCACACTGACTACGCCGAAACAAAACACAGAGAGAGAATGCGGGGAGAACAACAAAGAATGGAAATGGAACTTAACTAATAAAATGAAATTACGTACCATAAAAAAGCAAATAGACGCAAACACAATTACAGAATGAGTG
This sequence comes from Belgica antarctica, assembly GCA_000775305.1. Lineage (NCBI taxonomy): Eukaryota > Metazoa > Arthropoda > Insecta > Diptera > Chironomidae > Belgica > Belgica antarctica. The sequence goes on from JPYR01000371.1 coordinate 59,535, forward strand.
GAAAATTCTGTACCGACTTTTCTCTTCCGTTTTTGGCTTGAATGGGGCTAGGTATTTTGTTTTGAGTTCATTCTCGTCTTTCATCTTTCAAAAGTCGTTCATGTTTGTTGTCAAAGTGCACGAGAAAAACATTCGACAAGATTAAAGGGCCACAGCATAAGTAAATCAAAAAGCTAGATGCAATAATAAAGTTGAGAGACTTTTACTTCGACGAGTGTACGTGTTGACGTGCTGATGACGGTTGATGTTTGGAGTGGCTAATATTCATGGGAAGATTTGGGGTGGAAATGTGTGATTTGTGAGGTTAAGTGTAGGTGCATGAGTGTCAAGTCGAGGGGATGTAAACTGCGTGGGTGTTTCTAACATGGGATGTTAAATGACGCCGTTTAGAGACAGTGGAGTGTATGATGCTTAAGATTTCAGTGAAGAAACCATTTGTAGACAATATTGTACTATTATTCCATAAGTTTTTTAACGAGGCTTAGTTCCACAGGGTGAACTGCAGCCATACATTTATTTCAATGTAAAATTTTTCATAGAGAAAAAAGTTCAAACCCAAAAGTTCTACTTCAGCCAGAACAACTTCCGTTTTGATTTCTACAACTTTGATTACAGCCCTGTGTTTGTGCACGGTCGGAAAATCGGAAAATGACATTGAAAAGTCCATTATGTCTAACAGCTACTGCAAATATTCTCTCCGTTCGTTTTTTCATTCTTGCTGTGTGTCCATTGCTTTGTGCACTGCTGGACTTCCCCGATGGCCATGCTTCCACTTGTTTTTTAAGGATAATCCAATTGTGATGTTCATCATGTTGCTTTTTATTTTTATTGCATTACTGCTTTTTGTTCTCTCTCGTCAGTTTATTTATGTTTGCTAGTCGAAATAGCAAGGAAAAGGACAGAAACGTTCGTCGATTAAACTCAATCATCCGTTGTCATGCGATGAGATGATGTGTGCAGTTGGGTTGAGTCACGCACGAACATTTCCTTCGTTTCTATCTTTTGATTTCTCATTTCAAGACGTCAATTCATGCGAAAATAAATTTCTTCCCATTTTGCGCTCGATCAATTGCATCTCCGGATGTTGAATCGCTTTTCATTGTTCACTTCACCCCCTGGGTCTCTCGTGGTGCATGGTTCCAGAGTAAATTGAAATTCCTTTTGACTTTGTGTGTCACCTTGCTTTAAACTGCCATGGCAAACTTTCTTATTGCGTCTTTTGTTGTTCATTTCTTCCGAAAAACGAAAACTTTTCCATGCTTTTTTCCCTCTCAACATGCATGAACTTCAATTTTGCATTCCCAAACCGTCGTTGGATGTGAAAAATTCCACTCCACGCGTAAGAAAACTTGTTTGCCGAACGGAAAAAGACGAAAATCTGGAAAAAGACGAGTTTGAGATGCAGCAGATGTCGACTAAAGTGACATCAGCGATGCCAGCAAAACGAGCGTGGATGCGAGGTCGAACCGAACACGAGAAGCGGGGATTGAAATGATAGTACGTGTTCCGAGATGAACCTCAAGAGAGTGATTATCCTTGATTTAGAGTTTTCGCTCCTTATAAAATTGCGAAAAATAAAAAAACGATATCACGACATGGAAAAAATCCACAAAAAAACTTTTCATTCCACTCTCCATCGCTCCACACATGCTTCGGGGCGCAAACGAGTGAAAACAAACTCTATTGCCCTTTATGCTATGCATCACCATCGCACTACATTTTCACTTCTGAACTAATGTTCTTGCTCCTGGTGACAAGCAATGGCTTTTTTTTTGTTTCTCTCACCCATAATTTTCAGTTTTTTTATCCCTTTAAAACATGGGAGAGTTTTTTTGCCGCTGCTGCTATGGTTGGGTCATTTAAACGGTCTGCCTTAGCAACACAACCCAATAGTTAGTGAATGTTGTTATTTTTCCGGTTGCAAAGATTTCGGCGGAGTGGGCGAATGCTAAACCCATCTGACACCGAATTAATTAATGACCGTGGCATCAGAAATCGCATTTCAAAGTTTTTGTAAAGTGAACTCAAACAAAGAACACAAGAAGAAAATAACGAGATAAAAATATGGTAATTTTAGATATGTCGTGTAAAGAGTCGAGTTTATGCATTGAAAGGGAATCAATAGCTGTTCTCTTGTTTCATTGTGGAAATGAAAACTTAAAGGGCATTGGTGTATACTTTAATAAAAATATCAGCTTTGTTGTATGTTCAACAGTTGAAAACCATTTTCTGAATGGAAACAAGTCTCGAGTATAATTTGTTTTTTAAAGTTCTTGCATGATAAGATCTGGTTCTATTTTAAAGCGATAAATTTATAATTTTAAAAGTTGCTTTATTGTAATAGAAACTAATTCAAAAAATTAAAGGCTGTTGTTGAAAATTTTGATTGTTGTGAAAAGGTTGATAATCAATCGCAGTTTAAGCATTTGACAGCAAACATAGAAAAATTCAGCAGTTCGCAGAAAATTTTAAAACTCATTTTTCACGAAGTTTTCATAAAGCACAGTCAACAAAAAATGGTGACGTTAACGAACTTCTCCAAGAATTTTTATTTTTTCGTGGGAATTTTTTTAAAACCTTTGCA
>JPYR01000372.1:22367-75504 GCA_000775305.1 Belgica antarctica
TGTTTTATGTTATACGCACTCAGCAATGGAAATAAGCTAGAAAAACATTTTGTTTTCTACAAACTCTAAAGTAAACTGCAATTCAAAACTTTCTGGAAACTTTTCCCACAACAATCGCTGCAAACTTTTTTTCACAATGATTCTAACTGGATTAAGATGGTTTCGCTTGTTCAAAGCGCTCCAGTGAAACGGCAAACTTCACATTCACGGAATTGTTGAAAATTGTAATCTAGGGAAAAACACAGTCAAACCTTTTACATCCAATAAGTGGAAAGATTTATGGACTTTCAGGTCCTTGGCCCCCACCCTCACACTTTTTTCACACATACTTTTTAATGTTTTTTCCGTTTTTTTCCCAGCCATCCCCACTTCTTGCCGCCCTTTTTACTAACATGCCAAGAAAATTTATGTTCCCTTCGGTTTTGTTTTCTGTTAAAGTTTGTGTCAAAGTTATATTTTTTGTGCCCTTTATCTTGTCTGCTCTTTTTAAGTGTAATTCAGATCGTTCGAGATTACCATGAAAAAATTCTCCCTTTCTCGTGTTTTGAGGCTTTTCTTACCAAACTTTTTTCATCGCTGCTGCGGCGAAATGTTTTCAACAGCTTTCCGGAGGCTTTGTAAATTAAGTAAGTGTGACGCCACGAAGACTGATTGATTTTCACCAGCGACATGCTGATAACATTATTATCATAAAGCAGTCAAATGACGGAAACGAAGGCGCTTCATTAGCAGTCCAAACATTATTCATCTGTCAATGTGTTTTCTGTCAAATTTAAAAAAATCGAACGGAAAAATGTCGAAAAAATTTATTTCTACGAAAAAACTCAACGGAACGTGTCTTGCATATCTAATTTCATTTTTACTTTTCTCCGTGACAAACCGTCAAAATTAGATCGATCGACGCTGTTAATTTAGGCAAAAACATTTCACTTTTTTATCAGCGTAAAGAGGATTATGACACCCACATGGTGACATCGACAGCAGCGGAGAAAAATTACTCATCGATAAGGATGACGAATCGAGTGGCATTAAGATCTTCGCGTGTCGATGTTTCGCGTCACTCACTTACCTCTCTCGCTTGCCGGCACCGAATTGAATTAGGATTATTAAAATAACCAATTGCTGTTGCTAATTCTCACATGAGACCACAAGATAAATTGAAAATATTTAATTGAAATCCGTTGGCCAATGTTGCATGCAGCATAGCTGATAAATATTCAAGCAAAATGTTAAATCCTTCGACGAAATTCTCTGATATACTAGTTACAACACCCTTTGCTGGTCAAAAGCCACTCCTGAACAAAATGATGTAATAACATTTCACTGTTTGTTGTTTGGTTTTAATAGCTTTCATTCCATCCAACGTGGTTTCTATATTTACAGACATGGAAAATTATGCGGTCAAGCATTAATGAAAAATCACAACTGAAACAAAAGTATCATCAACGGTTAAAAATAATTAAACGCATACAAAAATACTTTTAAATGTTGTTTAATCAAGATAATTAACTTTCCAAATATTTCTCCGCCCACTTTTTCCCCCCACACCGGAAATTGTTTTTGCTGAGGTTAATGAATTATTAAATTGAACATCAAATGTAACATCAAAATAGGGGCACAAACTGTCAGTTGTATTAGTTATGAAGGCAATAAAAGATTATATACATATGTCCTGGAAATATGTTTCTTGTTTTGTAAACTTGATAGTCACAATCCCAAAGATTAGGTAATAACATTTTAATAAATGCTTTTATATGCCCAGCTATTATTGACTGTAGCAAGCAGGGATTAACGCTAAATAATGACATGCATATTGTTTACAACTCATTTGGGATTAGTTTGCAGCATTAAATTTTAATACCAAAAGCCTGAAAAATAGTTTTTATCCAAGGAAAACAGTTTTTGACGCATAACTCCCGTACTAACCCTGATATTAAAGCCTCGTTTGTTTTATTGCTGACCTATGATGATGTCGAATAAATCCCTCCGTGAAGGGAAATGATATGTGATGAAAGTCTCGGAGTTAATATCTTGACTAATCACATGGGCTAATCAAGTAATTGCGAAAATCTTTCCTGGACTTTAACGATAATCTTATCTCGCATTAGTCTGGAAATAGAAAGTTTCACTGTGAAAGTCAACTTCGACTCCAATTTTATTAATTCCTTCAAGACGTTTTTTTTTGTTTAAAAGAAAACACAGAAGAAAACAAGTCTTAAACTCGTCACATAAATTATGGATGATGCTAAATGTGAACATATACAGAGACAAATAGTCAGCCATCCATCTCCTTTACATCAGCGCTTTTCTTCGCTTTCGATCGTATTACGGAAGCACGATGGAAAAAAGCAAGAAAATTTGATTAAATTCCTTTTATTGTCTTGAAGTCGCGTAGATCGATTTATCACGGCTTGTTCGCAGTTGCCATTTTCTTCCATTTGGAGAAAACTCAATTTCCTCTGTATCAATTATCGTAGAGAACACTTTTTCCTCTCGATCTCATTCACCCGAGTTTCCATCTTTGTTTCCCTTCTGTCGCACAAAGAATAAGCCAAAAGTGCTTTTTTATGTTGCAAATTGATAGAGCAGATGAAAATTCACTCCCTTCCGCCGTGTACTTTTCATGGCACTTTGGTGCGACTTTTTATGATAAAAGAATTCGATAAAAAATCAAAATAATTCAATTGAAAAGCTTTTAAAAATTATTTTTTAACTGACACACGAACTGGAAAGCTCTTAACGATTGCTCCCTTTACATTCCAGCGCCTTTGTTGAAAAAGTTGACGGTTGACGTTATGGTTTGTTCACTGTGAATTTAATAATTACGACTGAAACTTTTACCGTTGTTTGACTTTGACAATCAGAAGTGCAAAACATTACATCGAAAAACCTCACCGAAACAAACGTTCAGCATTCTCTACATTCAAAAAAGTCGCTCTGACAAGCTCTAATTGGATAATCTTATAATTAGAAGCATCACAATCAAGAAAAAAGCCTTTAGGTTTCAAGGATGCTTCAGATTTCATTATTCAGTGTCTGAAGTATCGACACGAGTCAAGGATACAGATTGGAGCCCAAGCTCGACGCGTAGGCATGGTTTCTTTGTGGATGCTTCATCGTACTTTCTGATAAACAAGTTAAATAATTTTTTATTCAACACACCTTATAAGTGTTTGTTTAATTTTCAGATTTGTTTTAAAGAGAGTTTCTGTATTGATCAATGTAACTGAAAGACTTTTTTCAATTTTTTTAATTTTTCAAGCTTGATTCTACTTTCTGAATTCATGAATTAGTTTTAATGCTTCATCGAAGCTTTTTTAACCAACATTTTGTCAAGTTAAACTAAGGTGTTTCAATAAAACAAACTCATGAACTTCGTGGAAACTCGAATTGAGTTTCAAAGCAACGATCTGTCTTTACGAAAAAGTTTTCATCGTCTCAAAAATCTTTTAATTAAAGCGAAACAGCTTCAACTGAAGAGGAAATCGGCGGATTAAGAATTATACAATTTCTCAGGTTTTGATCAAATTTATTTTTGAAAGAATTTCCTCTGAAAATCTCTCATCAAACAACTCTGAAAATTTAATTCAAGCCAATGGAATCGAATTTTCTTTCTTCAAATCATTGAACGGATGTAATTGCCCGAACATTAAGAATTTGTTTTTGTCGTTACGATTCTGTAAGAGTCTCATTTTGTCTGGAAAGAAATTCTGGTAATAAAATACTTTTTATATGAAAGAAAGGCGACTGTTGAAGCGGAATGTCGCAGAGATTGCTTGCCTGGGGCAAAGTTTTGGTACTCAAATTGTTTTTAATACCAGAAACTCCAAATTTCAGCACACTTATGACTGTTCGATATAATCAAATCGCCACAAAATCTAACAAGTGACATAAAAAAATTTGAACCTTAAAACTGCTTCCATATGCGACAAATCTTCGCAATTTTCCCCATCAGAAACGTTTTCTTTATTCAAATTGGAGAGTACTCGAAATTCAAATGTCGAAATTATGAAAATATCACGCATTTATGTCCTTTGCTTTTGCGGACACTTAAAACGCTCGTTTTTGCGTTATTTTCGATTCTGCTTCATCTTCCTTCCGCCAAAAGACACTGACGTTCATCACAACTTCAGTTTTGTCGGTTTCCACTCTGTGCGTTTTATGAATCACGTAGTCGCTTTGTATGGCGCGCTGTTGCCGTTGCTGTTTGAGAAATATAGATGCGTGCAATAATTGAACGTAATGAAATTGCCGTCGTAAAAATAAGGAATTTTTATTCCAGATTTTTGTAAGAGCGCAATTTGAAAGTGAACAGTTTGACGTGGCAAACGAAGCGGTCGTTATCAAGAGTCAAGTGTTTCAAGGGTATCAATCACCTTTGCACTGATCCCGCCTTTCTCTGGTTCATGTTTCCTTTTAATTAATAATTGCCTTCGTTGCTTACTGGTTGCTGCCACTTCAACGTATGAATGTGAGCCTTCAAAACAACAACTCGGATGTATTGCGCTGCCAAATATAATTGGAATCATATTTCAGCACGAAGCCGAGGTATTTTCGTTTCCTTGCTTGACACGAACAAGAAATACTCACCGCAAAAGCATCACTGAAACAGCACATCTCTTGCGTATATTTTTCTGTTGAAATTGCTTCATCAAATGATAATATACCTTGCTTGCTTGCTGCTGTCGGCTTGTTGTCGGTGTGCTTTCGTAATCATAATAAAAATCAGGTTTTACGAGTTTGACTTACGCACTTTATGCGGCGTCATATTCCCCAACCTTCTAATGAGGTAACGAGACGTTTCCACTTTTTACCATTCACCTTACGACAGACGACATGTTACCACACTTGACTATAACACCGAACGGGCGTCTTTATATCGGAATCACTGTGGGGAAATGAAATCCAGATTGCTTCTTTAAATGTTTCATGTAATGTGCATTAATAAAAAGCGTCAATAAGATTTCCATTCGAGAAGATATTCATCGTTAAAACGAAATCATAAAATTTTAAAATCTTTCCTCGATATGCCCTGAGGGTTAATTTTTGCCATAAATATACACAAATCAAGGCACATTTCTTCATCTGAAGCACAATGTCCGTCGATATGTTGCTGAAATGAAATTACTAAGCAATCGAGACTGAAATTTGCTTTCTAAAAAGTTGAAATATGGACGAAATTGACTTTCAAATTGAGGTTGTTTCGCTGAATTGTCTCCATGTGTCGTTGCGAAGCTGGAAAACTTTTCAAACGCTTGTTCCATGAAAACAAAACTCATTTTAACAATCGTAGGTTCACTGATTAAGCATTTTTAGTACTAACTTCTGAAATTCAATCTCGTTTCTATCGCTTACACTGCCTGTATGAGGCACAACTTTGCCACTTAATTCATGTAGGATTTGATACAAATTCAAAGAACGCCTGGTTTCAAATATAACTTTCGTCTTTATTACAATACTGTCATTAGTAAACTATATAAATTGTTTTCATTCTCATATCAAAGTTTGAAATTTAAAACAAACGACTTGATTTAGTTCTATTTTTGATTAAAATCATTAATTCTTTCATCAACCGTCGACAAAAACTAAATCCCTGCTTGTGAAATTGTTTTCAATTAAAAACTAATGCAGATTTGTTCAGTCGCAAATATTTTCTTCTAACTTGGGGAAAAAATCGTCTCTAATGACAGAGTTTGGAGCTTTGGAAAATTTAATTTTTGCCTCCAGCAACTTCCTCGAAAACTTCATTTTTTTCACACTGTTGGTTGTAATTATTATAAAATTTTCATTCCACGAATTCTATATACAAGCACGATGTGTTAACATTATATTTTTTGTTTTTGCAATTTTTAGTCTGGGAGCGGTTTATCTGAGATGAAATTCATTTGGTTTGAGTGTGCTTTCAAATGAATTCATAATTTGAAAGTCTTTGGAAGATTAAACTGTCATAAACCATAGAAAACTGGGAACTGGGTGAAGGTTTTTTAAAGAAATTACAAAAAAAAACTGTGATTTTGATGAACTTTAAACTTAAAAAGTTGGAAAAACTCGTTAACTTTGTGCAAGCTTCTGAAAGCTTTTGTAGAAACTTCGTGATCGGAAAGCTGCGATTTTTGAACTTTTGTGAAAGCTTTCGAAGAATTTACAAATTAAAATTCTTCGAATGCTAATTCGAATGCTGTTGAAAGTTTCAATCAAGCAGCTTTTCTGATTACTACATTTTTAGGGAAGCTTTTAAGAACTTCCAAAGTTGCTAATTTGTGTAACAAACCAGATCAAAATTATTTCATTTCTCTGATACAAAATCACACAAACTATGCTGCAAGCTGTTTCCAAAACAAACTTCAAACAATGTTGCAATGATTTTCATCGCTGAAAAACCGCATCGTTTAAATAGGAAATAGGAAAATTCATTACGTGAAAATTTAAAACGATTTCTCATAAATATTCACACGTTTATTGTACAAAAGTCATCGTCACTCGGCTGTGACGGACTTCATCAGAACCTCGTGTTGTTCATTCGCGGCGGAACTTCAGGTCGCTCGATTGTTCGCTCCGGTCGTTCGTTCTCAGCTTCATGAACGGTTTGTAAAATTGATTTCTAAATCATTCGCAGGAAAATGTGGGAGGGAAAGTGATGAAAAACAATTTCAAAGTATCAAAATTAGCATATCCTATTAAAATTTTAATCGAAAACTCACCGTTTCACTTGAGTTACAATCTGATTGCGTCTGGAAGAGGGGCGGCGGTGGAAGTCGATCGATTTGGCTCGGATGCGAAATTGGCATGGTCGCGTTTCGGGAAGTGCTGAAAATCATATTCGATGGATAGACTTGTTGCGCCATCGATGGCGGGGGTGGCGTGCTACGTGCGAGATCAATCTATTTATGAGTTCCAATCAAAATGAATGAAAAAAGCCAAATTTAACATACATATTGGTAACAATAGATTGTATTTGTAATAAAAACCTGAGCATATATGCTTGGCTCCATGACGCGTTTCATTTCATTGTGCCGTGGACGACCGAGTGTTGCGCTCGAATACAGCGAGGGTGGCTTCTGCAATATGGTCAAGTCAGCATACGTGAGCTCGTTCTGTGAAAAATACGATTGCAAGCGGATCCATTACTTCGACTTCGCACCAGTGGCAAATTAAGATTTGTTTCGGCAATCATGTAACAAGCTTTCATACATTTTTAATTCTAACTACGAACAGGATGCCACATAACTTCTATTGAAGTTGATGGCAGATGGGGATGGACGCTCGCTTGGGAGACTTCTACAGTTTGTTTTCAGAGCTTGGGAAAGTGCGACAGGTCAACTGCATTCCATGTTGATACGCCGTCAGCATATTAATGGACAAAATTTGCCGTTCGTGTACTTACATTCGCTGTTATTCGATTATCGATGTATCCTATACTACTTGTGGGCACTTCGTTGTGGACCGGTACGTAAGTTTGTAGGTCCTGTTGGTACACGTGATGTTGTAGGCAATTATTATCGTGCTGCGAGAACAACGTTCGGTCCATGTCGTAACCCGTCAACGAAAAGTTGCTTTGTTGCTCCGACATCACAGCCGTTGCGTACTTATTGTTCATCCACTCGTTGTCGTTTTCTAGTTTTCAATTTGGCGAGAATAAACGAATGACGAAGATTAGTTTCTTGATTGCCTCGCAGTTTTATATTTTCGTTTTGACTGCAGCGTACCTTGGGGAATTATATCTGGATTCTTGTCGATGCTATCGGCGCTTGCTTCCCTTAATAGACCATTCTGCAGCGATGGCGATAATGTAGAACTCATCGTCATTGTGTTACTTATTTGACTCGCACGTGTCCTATCTCGTCGACTTGAGCGCTTCAATCGTACAACTAGAATTATCGCCGACAGTATCAGCAACAGAGCACCGAAAATCCCGAACAAAGTGCCGAGAAATGGTTTGAGTTGAAGGAATGGATGGACGGGCGAGAAGTCTGAGAATGGGAAAATAACTGTCGAGAAGAAGACAAAATTTAAGACGACAGAGACATCATCATCGTCTTAATTACCAGTCTGTTTCTCAGGATTCTTCACAGTGTACCCATGGAGTATCACCGGGCCAGATTTGCCCTTTTTATTTTCAGCCATCACCATAACCTCGTAGCTCATGCCGGGCTCGAGTCCCTTGAGTTCGAAGAACGGTGTTCTGACGAGCGAATAAATTAGAAGAGAAAGAGAAAAAAAGTCAACTTAATTAATTAGACGGAAGAAACAAATTTCAAAAGCCTTGATAGAATGCCGGAAGTAACGGAGCGACGTCAATAACAGACTCGAGTTTGTTCTAGAGAATTGTGAACCTGTGATGAGAATACACCATCAGTTTGAAAGCCATTAAATGTTTTCATATAAAAATCACTTGGATTGCTGTACTGTCCTATGCATCAACCATGAACTGATACAAGTTTTAACAGAAATAAAATATTAGAAAGTTTGAAGAGTGCTTTCTTAAAGAGTGACAATTTTTAATACCCGATAACTTTGAATATGCTTAAATTATTTCTGTTGCTTTCTGTATACATAAGAAATCTAGCAAAGAAATTTGTAATTTTTTAGTTTTAACAAACCTTTCACTATTTTAGAAAGCACCCTGTGAACCTCAATTTTTTTTCTAACCAAGATAAAATCATTCACTTTTTTAAGAAGCACCCTATGTCAGTGTCTTTCTTCCAAACGCTTCAGGAGATTAAAATTTAATGTGAAAGTTTCTCCCTCACGTCTAACCTGACGTAACATCTCGACAACCCAATCATTTTCCAGTGTCCATTAAATCACACTCACTTAGAATTGACGTATCCAATGGGATGCTTGTGTCCCATCATATAAACCTCTGCAATGAATTTTTGAGGCAATCCACCGTCGAATCCTTCAGCACATGTAACTTGAAACATATCAAATGTCTGGTTTAAAATCGAGCAATTGGACAATGGATCCGGCTTTCCTGTTTGGCAGTCGAGTTAAAATGATAGCAAGCAAAAGGATGGGAAAAAAGAGTGTAAAGAATTGTCGTATGTGAAAGGAAAGTTAAGGAAGTGGAAAACTTTTTTCTCGCTTCACGTTTTTATTCACCTGCAGGAATTATATTGAAAACACAAGGCTCGTTTTGGCTTCCCATCTCATTGCTCGCATAGCACAAAAGCGTCCCGTAATCCTAGTAATTGAAAAAAGATTTTTCTATTTAACTTTATCTGGGAAACACACTCAGCCTGAATCGTAGAAACGATAAAATTTGCTCTCATTTTGCTTTTTCTTTTTATTCAAACAGCGAAGCCAGACAGATTTTTTTTGGATTTCCTTCCACTCTTTTGTCTTCAAGTTTTATAAGTGCAAGAACGCAATCCCATCCGTTGATAATGTTCATGGAACGGAAAATGAGCTTGCCAGGAACTTCGTTGCATGTGAAAAACTATTTTGACAGCTTAATATTCTAAACGGTCACAACCTTTCACGACTCTTGCAGTGTAGCCCGTTAAATATAAGCTCAAACTTTGCTGATGATCTCTCGACTAATTGGCTTTCTTGAAATAAAGAAGCTCCTAGCTTAGTTCATTGTTGGAGCTCTCGTTATTAAAATTAAAAAAAGCAAATCTTGTAATACGAGCGGCCAAGCTTAATCGCCTTTTGTTGTGTTTAAATTACATTTTCAGTCATTGGTTTAAAATGAATGGTGCTCCTTGTGCCGTTGTTTTTTACAATTGACGATGGCATGTCCAGCACTTCTGAAACTGACGTGTTGAATTTCCACACGTACTGGATGTCCCTCGGAATGCCCTCAACCTCGCATTGTATTTGTGCTGTTTCACCACGGCCAACATTGTACGTTTGAACTTGTCCGGGGCGGCAAATTGGTGCAACTGCGGAAGCGAGAGATAGGAAGAAAAATGTTTCAGGGTGTAATCAAGCGAGAACAAACAGTGGGCATCTCAATAAATTGTGCTTACATTGAATTTCCAGCAGCGCTTGATTACTTTCACCTTCGCCTTCTGAGTTACTTGCAATACAAGTGTACTGACCCATCTGTGACCTTTGAACGTTTGTGATCACGAGACTTTGATTTGAAATTGTAATGCCATCGTTGAAGGTGCTAGTCATATCCTTGCCCTGTTTCAAAGCAAGCGAGACAGACGCATTAACACCTAGATGTTTAATGAGAATATGTCAAGCGGGACTTACGTTATGCTTCCAAGACACTTTGAACACCCACGGATTCGCTCGGATGTTGCATTCGAAGAAAACATCTGCGCCCTCGCGAATTCCCGCGCTGAAGATCTGCTGATTGCTGCCAAACTCTAATGTTACTACCGGAATGTCTAGAAAACGAGAAAAAGTGGAACGTTTGCGAAAGCAATTTCATTAAATTAAACTTTTCTTTTCAGCTGCTGTAGCGCAATGGAAAGTGTAAGAAAAAATAAATTTTAATTCATTTTTTCACGCCTCAAAAACTTTTATCATTAAACCCTTTTTGTGCCCGCTGTAAAATGCAATTTAAATTTTGTATGTGCCTCGGGCTGTTACCCGTTCCTTCTCCCGTGTTTAATGTTTTTCACATCACTTTATGGGGGGTCATAATTGACACATAATATTTCAGGGGAAATTGCTTCCAGAAAGGACAAATCCAATTTACATGGAACATCATTCTTTGTAATTGCACATTTAGGACGGGACATTTAAGCCGAAAACTTCCTCAAAGAGGTTTAATTCGACTTCAGAACATGTAAAAACGTATTAAGTACAGTTTTGTATGCTTCTGCCTTATTATATGAAAAGCAATTAATTACTTAATTTCGTAACATTAATTCTGGCTGTAGGTCTTCTTAACATAAAGATTTTGTGAAGTTTCGTGTTGCAATTAATGAAATTTTTCGTTTGTTCCAATGGTTTTTGCTTAAGGGAATCAAATTTTTCACACTGAAGAACGTTTATTGATTACACTCCTTATCTTGACTTCAGATTCAATTTGTTTTCTGTGTTCGTAAAGCATTAACCTTTTTAATTTTTAATTTTAAAATGTTGGTTTCTAGTCCTTAGAATGGAACGGATTGGAAAACAAAAATGCATTCAAGGTGTGTGTTTCAAGAAAAATTAACTTGTACTGAGACAGTTATGATTGTTTCTACCATAAACATTCAACAGATAATTTCAACTCTAGTTGTTGAAAAGAACATTGCAGAAATTGAACTGACTGAGAATTAAGAAAATAATCGTTCAACTCCATGAGAAAACACCATGTTTATTTAACAATGTAAGATCACTTCACACTGTCCTATGCAATTTACCCCACAAGTTTACAAATCAAACAGATTCATATCAAGTTATCCGACAAGATTTTCATTTGAAAAACAATTTGAAAAACGAGATCTCCATTTGAATCCAATTTTATCAAAGTTTCTTGAAACTAATTAATTAATAATTATAAGTTGACTTAGGAATCGATAGCAAAGATTAAAAGCCAAAGGGCGGATTAAAATCAAATAGATCCGAAAGTTTGCACAAGATTTTCTTCATCAACTTGATGAACAAAGTTGGGAATATGGCGGTGGAAATTTCTTTTCTCCTTTAAGTTCGCGTTTCGAAACTTTCACAAGTCGGTTGACTTAAGGAGAACGAGTTTCAGCAAGTTTTCATTCTAAGAGATAAGAATGCATTTTTTATGAAGTTCAGCGGAGATTATCAAGACCCGCTCTGTCGTTCCAAAAGTTGATAAGCAGAACGACAGCAGCAATGGCAGAGCGAAAGAAAGATAAAATATTTAAAAAATCTACTCACGGTGAATATCTAATTTGAAGCCCTTCTCGATTCCAGACTCAAGTATTAAGGTTTGTTCAGCACGACACGACAAGAATTTCCCCTGATCCTCCAGCGTCGGATGAAACGTTAGAATTGATCTAGTTAAATTTCCATCGGATGATGTCTGCGTACGAAGCACGAAAAAGCAGTGTCAAGAGAGAAATTAGCATAAAATTTCAGCGTGTGCACGATGCTTACCCATTCCTTCGTCGTTCTCAGCTGTGTGGATCCTTTCCACCATGAAATCAGTGGCGCTGGTCGTGATCCCGTCACTTCACACTTCAAATCATACGAATGATTTGCTGATAAATATTTTACATCTTGGTCTAATCTTATTGTTAATGGACGTACTAATTTGAAAAGGGAACAAAGGGGAAAAGTTTGAGAAGTTTGAAGCTGAAATTGATTGCAACTAGTCAAAAGCCCGCTTGAATAAAAAGGTCTTGATGAGAAAGCTTTTTGTTCCTAGAAAGTTGAATTTTCATCGAATAAATTAAAAGTTAATTTAACGTTGAATAAATTTAATCTCGAGAATCGTTTCTGCCTGAGTTCCGTTTCTAAGAAGACGAACGCTTACGACTTGAGAAAGCGTCAAGGATTCGCCTCATTAGACGGTTCAAGTTCAATTTTCGCTTCATTGATTCCCAAACAAAAAGCAATTTGCAACATTATCTCTTGGTGAAGCCATCAACACATCAACCTTGAACTCTTGAAAAGTGTTCGGCTTTGCTTCAAATCAATAGACCTTAGAAATAATAACTTCGATAATTAATGAACTAAAGTTAAAATATTTCCTTTTAGCTCAAAATACAGGGTGGCTACGAAAGATGTGTACCGGCTTGTCACAAAAACTTAAAAGCTTATGTCGGCTACATGAAAAACTCCGGCTGTCTTCTGGTGAAAAATGTATGTAAATAGTACGACAGGAACCAAAGTTATGGCTGTCTGAAGTCAAAACTTCACTTTCTTATGGCGGCTTTTTTTACATTCACACCTTCAGGCATACGCCACACAAGCAAAATTTTGGAAATCGACTTTGACCAAGCCAGACAAATAAAAAATAAAAAAAAATGTGCAGACAGCAGTTAATTTTATTGAGTGGATCGAGAGATATGAATTTTCAAACAGCCGGTACACATCTTTCCTAGCCACCCTGTACAAACTTACAGTTCAAGTCGAGTGTCACTGAACTCGTTAGGGCTGGGGACACGTCGTTGTTCGATGATTGGCACACGTAACTGTTGAAAAACTTATTATAACCGTGCTCAAAACAAAAAGTCAAAGCCAGTCTCACCTGTTATGCAAATCCTTCCGTTCTAATCTACTTAATTGCAAAGTGTTTTTCACCGTTTTGTTTCTTTCCGAGACTTCAATTGACGTTGTATTGAGAAGGTTGTTGTCGTGCCACCACGTAACTTGGGGCATTGGTCGACCTTTCGAGATGGAAAAAAGTGGAAGATAATTAGCGTGATATGTTTAGACCCGTCGAAAGAGGTTGCTCAATAAAGAGTCGTTAAATAATCCCTTTGAGCTTTTCAATTTCCATCGCTCCGAACGAGTTATTCTCAGTTCGCTGTTTAAAAGCCTCTTTAACAACGGAAAGCCTCGAGGGCGAACGGCAAAAATAATCGATTTTTTCTTTACTCCAGCTTCTTCCTTCGGAATTTATGAAAGTTGCGATACACAAAAAGGCACAACGAGGAAAGCAAAAATAATCAGTTACATTATCTCTCGCTTTGAATCGAGGCGCGATGAACAATATGTGTATCACAAAACAATTTTCTCTTTTTCCCGCTACGAGACGGAAAAACAAGAAAGAAGCGAACAAGCAGCCGACATTATTATTTCTCCTTAGTGGAGCGTCTGTTTAAGCGAAATAAGAGGCATTCGTATGGTAATTATTCTGATCTTGAAAGCTTTCTGTGTTGATAGAAATAAATCTGCAAGTTCATGGTGATTCCAAGACAGTTAATCAAGAAGAATCCTTTGCAAGCAAATGGCTGTGAAACACCAGCGTACTGAAGTCCCGCTTTCCGTTCAAATTTATGCTTTTCGAACAAATTTCCCTAGTTGCAAGATGGCTAGAAACCGTCAATAAATGTCAAGCCATTTATTGACTATGTGAATACAATTATTTGCCATATGTCTTGTAATTGGCCAGCTATGACACGACTTTGTTGTAAAGTGTTTGCCATACTTGTCAACCATATGGCAACTCTGCGGAAGCCCAAAAAATTGACATGAGGGAACATAAAAGTAACAAAGATAGAAACCTTCTGCCCCATAAAAGGAAGCATTAAGACCTGCACGTCAACAATTGACTTCAATGTTATTAGGATTATCATAGAATCGGTTTTTCCAAGAACAATAACACTTGAAATCTCTTTAAGCATCATGGATTGAGAATTCAATTTTTTTCGTGAACACAACTGAAAACTTTATTTTAAATTTTGAATTCCAACATAGTCGAATATTCAAAACTAGACAATTTTCGACTTTCGAATTCAGTCGTATGACAAGTTTCGACAATCAATTTCAGTTGTTCAAACAGTCGATTTTGATTGTGTGACATCCGAAAGTAAAAAATTTTGAATTGAAATTCAATGAAACACAGCCAAAAATCTTAAATAGTTGATTTTAGTTGCTACCAATCTTCTAAATTTGATTTCAAAGGCCTGACAACTTAGTTTACTGATTAAACGCTAATTTAACTTATTCAAAAGGTTCGACAGTCGATTCAAACTGTTCATTGTCTGGAAATCAATCTCAAAAATCAGTTCAAGTCTCTTTTCAATCCTAAATCAAAGTTGTCCTTGCCAAATAAAACTTTTCAAAAAAGTCTGAGATTTTCTCGATGAAATGGAACAAGCCGGCAGAAATCGTTTTGATGCATAAACATCACAAGGCTAAATCAATTTGTTTACTCAAAGCAGAACAGGAATAGACAGTAAGCACTTCTGAAAATGGATTTGTTTATAGAATTTTTCAAGCGTCGTCGTGCTTCTTGTTAAACATTCCTTTTATGTTGACAGCCATAAATATGTGAAAGAATTGCCTCAAAGTATCTTTATTTTTATTGTTCACTTATTTTTCCCAAAATTTATTATTTTTTCTTCTTCATTCACTGGCAACGAGCACAGGAACATTTGGCTTCCTTATTTTCTTTTTTCTTGTCTTCTTTAAAACGATCGTAAAACCATTCGTTCTTTGAATACACAAAATCTACCTTTTTCGTCGTAATTCTATGGGATTTTTTTTATGGGCAGGATAGGAAAAGCACACAAGAGTATCGAGTACAGCAGAAGCTCAAAGTAAGAGAAGCAAAAAACGTCTTTTTAATATTTCAAATGGAAACCCAAAGATCTTTCCTATGTAAATATATTGCAATTTTATACACCTCAACTTTCTCTCCTCGCATCGTTATCATCATCATCGCAACGCAGCCTCCCCCGCTAGAGACGGAAACAACACATTTGCTGTTGTTGTTTACCGAGGCAATCAGAAGCGATTTGGATGAGGTGCAAATAAAATATCGATGATTCAAATGGAAGTGATTGGCGGTGTAAGGAAGTAAACATGCTTGTATTTTAAGACTTGATTAAATGAAGCCGAGTAACAAATTGGTAGCTTCAAATTGCGAAATTTGATTGAGTTTGCATGAAAATTAAAGTATTTTCATACGTTTTTTTTTTTGACTTTTAGCTAAACGTTTCATTCGATCTTGCAAAATATTTTCGAAGCAAAACTCGTTTATTTTCTTCAAACTTCCATAAAATGTTGCCGTTCTTTTGCTCAACATCACATTTACACTTTAAACTATTCAAATTTTTTGGCTTGAGTTACAGTACAGTGCTGTCTATGTAGAATTTATGTTTTCAAGCTTCGGTATGTTTGCGGAGATGTTTTTCGAGGTTCAAAAAAACTTTTTAATAATTCAAAAGGATTTTACAAATTTTCTTCTCCAAGGCAACGAAAATCAGATGAAGTGTGTTTTTTAGTTCGTGCATAATTCCTGATTTAGAATTATGTAAGTACAAAGTTGGTTATCCTACCTCCGCTCGAGATGCACGTGAGGTTGATTGACGTTCCTTCATTGTATGGCCCGAAAATGAAATGCGGTATGAGAACGCCTCGCTCGTTGAGTATGACAAGGCTTTCAGGTGGAACTGTTTGAATAAAACACGAAAGCATTCAACAAAAGGCAAACACAATTTAAAAGCTGCCGAAGAGATAAGAGAGATTAGGAAACCATTGCTAAACTCACCGATCACGCTCAGCTGGATTTTGATGTTTCGTGTGGGACTTTTCACAAAATCAACTCGACATCGATAGAGCCCGTTATCCTGCCCCTTAACATTTGTTACAACAAATGACGGCAGTAATGTCGTATTAAAATGAGAGCGGCCATTTAAGCTTCCCGTGCCCTCGTGATGCGAACCCTGCGTCAACTTCTCGGTGTGTCTGACATCGAAGCTGTAGATGGGCGTTGTTTGACCCTCCTTGTACCATATGACTAATGAAACTCTATCGCCGGCTATCGGTGATGTCAAATTGCATGGCAATCGAGCTTGGCTTCCAACAACAGCTTCCGTATGGAACAGCGGGACTGTGGGCGAAAAAAATATGATAAAGTTCAAAATTAATTAGCATTTTTCTGCTAGCAGCACACTTTAGCCTTATTTAAATTTATATTTCTATGTGTCATGGGAAAAAGGCGAGAATAGAAGGCTTTTGTGTGCGCTATCTAATAGCCGACTCTACATCTGAAAAAACATAGTTATTCATTTTGTTCTCCGACATCTACGGGATGAAAATGAATCCAACTACGGAAACTGTTAACTTTTCGTTTCATTTTTTGATGCGACTTCAGATCTGAAACGTCGTGAGGGATGCGATGCGGAAAAATGCTGAAACTGGTATTCGTTGACTGCTTCCATTGGTGTGTTAAGGTTGATGGTTGTGTACGGAAAGTTCCGACACCGACGGAAAATTTGTTTACAGGAAAACTTTGCGGAAGAAAAGGAATTTCTGGGAAGTTTCTTGCAGCGAAGTTAAACAACACTTGGGAAAGATTTTTCATTTATACCGATTTCACATTGAAAAACAAATCAGCGACTACTTTAAACAAGACAACATCTTAAACACTTTGAGTTTTCTGCACTCCTAACAATTTTAATTTTCATAGCACTTTCTTTGTATAAGGAGCTTTAAAACTTTTTGAGAGAGTTTTCTTTATCGTGCACTTGCTCGTTACACTTTCGAAAGCTTTGAAACAAGAACTTTTGTAAATTTTAATACGTGGCTTTTGTCAAAGTTCTTTACGACGTCTTTTCGTATCAAAATGTAGTCAAAATGCGACATTTTCGAAAACAAAAGCGGCGATGCGACTTTCCGTCGGAAGTTCTTTTGAGTTAATTAAGAACTCTTAAAGCATTGTCGACTGTAATATGGCATGAAATGCCTCAAGCATCCAAAGGAAGCTTGTTTTTTACGGCAGTGTTGACGAGTGTTTGCATTTTTCACGAAAAACTTCATGACTGGCAAAGAGTTTGCTGGAGGAAATGTAAATAGAAGACTGAGACGATTCATACGATGGTTTGAGAGTATCATACGATTTGTGTGTTTTGTTAAAAATCTGTTTTTCAATTTCAATGTTTGCACTAAAGCATCTTGCGTCAATAAACGACTGAAATGATGACATCCGAGAATCTTTACATCACTCTACCTCGACGCACGACCCGGCGACGCTTTAATGGGGGAACATTTTATAACGAAATGTCATTCGGAAGCCCAGCAGCTAATTTCACAACACAAGAGGATTATTCTCAACAGAATGCGCTGCAGATTATTCACAGGACACAAGCGATGATCCACTTCCTTTCATAATGTTTATTTAGGGCTGGAGCTGTAAAAGCGAACAATAACGTGAATGACAGTAAAGTGAAGGGAAAATGAATTGTCATCGTAATTCTTAATAATGTTGACGTTTGTCAGCACGGCGATTTGGGTTGTGAGGCTTTGGGGAAAAAGTGCGAATTATGGTAACAGAGTTTGTTCATTTGTGATGTAATCTTTTCACAGCATCATAACCTCACATTTAAAAATCAAACGACAGTGACAAATCCAAAACTCAAAGTATTGAAACACGTTTTGTTCAAAGAATAAGCCTTTGACGAGTGTCTCCAGGGACGAAGCAATCCCTTTTTTACCAAATCGTATCACGCCGGGTAAATGTCAAATTCTAGAAGCGAATGAATATGCAAAGCTGAAGAAGAAAAGATTTTTTAAATAGATGACAATGTTATCTGAAAATATTTGTCCTTCTAATACGGGGGTTCATCGGATAACAAACAGTCTGTGATGTTTTCCCCGGATGCGGGGATAGAATGATGTATCAATTTTAAATAAAGCTCTTGAACGAGTAACGTCTTCCTTTCATTCATAAATTTCACTCTTCTCCATTGATAACAACGAAATTTGGGAGATTGAAAGGATCCAGTGAAGGATTCCCCTATTGATTGCAAAGATATTTCCTTAAATATAATCAAATATCAGTTTTTGCTCCATTGAATCGCTTGAAGAGCAAACATGTGATACATAAAATATAAATCAATCTTCTAAGTTAAGCTTTAACGAAATCTTTATTGTAGCGAAAGGCAGGCAGAGAGATAGGTGCACGTTTCGTCTCCATCAAATGGATGGAAGAAGCTGCCGCTGCTATGTATTCCATTTCACCCTAATACAAAAATCGATACAGTCTAATTTTTCTTCCTCGAGACATGAAAAGCTTCGGCTTCTGCAAGCTTGAATTCTTGAAAAAAGTTTCTGAGAAAATGTTCAAGGCACTATCGGGCCAAATTTCCAGCTTGAATTCCAGAACAGTAATTAAGACTATAATTTTCAACGATGGGGACGCTCCAATAATCACGATTAAGAGGTTCTTGCCATCAGTAAACCAACGAAGAGATGTATTAACAATGAACAGGAAGGAACTTTGCCCTTTCAGTTGATTTAGCTTAACAATTATGAAAGCTTAAGCTAATTATAAGTTCAAAAGTTAATTCAATTCTTAATCTTAGCCTCATCCTCACTAAAAAGGGAAGAAAAGAAAAGTTTTCACTTGAAAACTATGAACATGGATGAAATTTTCTCAGACACGTTCCCGAAAAAGAAACTTTCTCTTGCGGAACGCCCAGTGTCAAAGACGGAACCCAAAGGCGTTACAAGCATGCTGAGGTCAACTTCTCAACAAAAATTTCATTAGGAATTTCCATAAACTATTTTTCTCTCGTCATTTTCTTCCATTCTTAGTACAGCATTCATAAAAAATGAAACAAAGTCATGATCTCTCTCGAATAAGCCTCGTCTGAAGTCACTCGACATCGTTGTTTGCTAAAGCTTCTGCATGAAAAAATTCAAATTGAAGCAAATTGTGAAAAAAAATCTACTGTCATTATGTGGAGCGCAACATCATTAAAATAAAGGACTATTTTCCGTACGAGCAAGGCAAACAGAGAAGCGATGACAACGATGGACTATTAAGACGAGCACAAAATGTT
Organism: Belgica antarctica; assembly: GCA_000775305.1. Classification (NCBI taxonomy): domain Eukaryota; kingdom Metazoa; phylum Arthropoda; class Insecta; order Diptera; family Chironomidae; genus Belgica; species Belgica antarctica. Next base: position 41,747 of record JPYR01000372.1, read on the forward strand.
AAAGCATAAAAAACATGAAAATAATTCTTAAACATCGAATGAAAAGTTTTCATCGCTGAAAGCAACGCAAAAAGCACTGCGAGAGACGAAATGAATTACGAGAATTTCAACACACAAAAGATTCATGGCTTTAATTTAAATTTAAATAAAAACTTTCCACAACGAAAGTCGGTCACGGGACGAGGGCCAAAAATATTCGAACTGAAAGCGGCGATGATAGTCGGGGGACTCGAAACGAAGCGCACAAAAAAGTGCTGAAAATTTGTCATGTTTTTTGGCATTAACGAACATTTTAACATAAATTATCTTGACCCACAACAGCACTTTCTGGCTTCCTATTTAATCTTGCCAATTTTCTGCTTAAAAGCTCCATTTTCAACGCTTTCATCCTGCAAGCAATTTGCAGCTAGCATTAAGAAATCATTTGTTCCACTAGTTTTCTTCTTTCCGTCTCAATTAAGCAGGGAAGAAAACTCATCGGGTGAAAGTTAAAAGCATAGAGATTGTTTTGTCTTTTCTGTTGAATCAATAAGCCCGAAATGGAAGGTCATTTTGCGAGTTCTGTCAAGGGAAATGATTAAAAAGAACTTTTACTTTGAAATTAAATGTTTGTAGACTCTTTTAAAGCTTACAAAGTGAACATTAAAAGTTCATGAATTTCTCTAGAAGCTTCATGAAATCTTTTGAAAGCTTTAAAAAGCTTGTTAATTGTTCATCAAAGAGACTTGTGTGTTCTGTTCACAGAAAACAAGACCTTTGAAACGATTTTGATGGAAATACAATATCAAGTTGAAGGGTTAAACATTTACATTTTCGCTCGATTTTTTGTTGAATGCGGGTATTTGTGTTATCTGCAGACCCAAAAATTTCGATATCCGTGAATCTGCCCCAGCCATGCTAACCTTTCAAAATCTAAATGCTTGCCTTTTCTACGAAATTTTAGATCAAGAAGGAAATTTTTCTGTTTTGATGTTGTGCCAAAACTCAATTAAAGACTCTATTCATCCCCTTACGTCTTTAATTTAATCGATTTTTCTAGTCAAGCAGTTTCATACCAACGCAAAAACACACAAAATAGCGAAGAAAAAGCAGAAAAATTATGCGGGCGTCACGAAATAAATCCAACAATAAGTTTCCATAATTTTCCGAGATGAAGTTTTCGGAGATGTGTTGGATCCTCGAAATTCTCTTATGGAGTCGACACAAAAAGTTGGATTAATCTGTCGTCAGACTTAAAGACTTCCATCTTAATTTTATTTTCGGCCATTATTTAAAGTGGAGAATTTTACATTTCGTTTCACTCAGTCGTTTTTTGGATATTTCTTTTCCATAAAAGCTAGTGAATAAGGAAAATAAAAGCAAATGTTCTGTTTTCATTGCGGGCGGTGATCTTAAAATGGAAACCGGCTTTATCTCGATTTAGCGACATCGAGATTTTTTTTTCTCCTTTAAATGTAGAAAATTCTGTGGATAGAAAATAACGCAGATTTCAATGGTGCTTTAATGCTGGGAAAAAGTCCGGGACGAAAAGCTCACGGACGTTTATGCTTTGTTCTCTTCTCGGTTAAACCTTGGGTAAAACAAATCTTTAATAGGGTATTTAAAAATTTACAATTGCGGAGAATAATAACCGTTAAAGTCATGAACAAAATCCGTGGCGCCGATGAATGCCTTAATAACTTTGCTGCTGCCTTTCGCATAAGCCCAATGTGCCAGTGTGACAAGAGACTTATCGACCAGGAAAATAAGTTAAGCTTCATAATAAATCAGCGTTCAAACACATCCTAAATATGATTTAAAATCTGATGCATTAGAAAAGGGTAGGAAACACCAGCAGCAGCACATGGTCCGGTAATAACTTGCCAACTTGATTGCAGGGCTTAGGATATTATGCAACATTTGATTACAATGAGAGCTGTTTCAGCTAGTTTCTAAACATTCAGCTAGAAAGTTTGTTTTATTTGTTAGCTAAAATCAAGACACTGAAATGTGTAGAATGAACAAATTTTATGTGGATATGTCCAATTTGGATGTGGGACAATTGCGATCCAGAATCAGCGAGTTGTTGAACAAGCAACACACGTCATTTGAATTTTTTATTGCAAACGTTTTTGTTCGCTAAGCGCTTGTTTTGAGCTTGCAAACCACACTTTTCAAGTGTCTAAAAGTCGTCAAATTTCAAGTTCAGCAAGACCTCTGATAATCTAGAAAGTTATCAAACCTGCAACATTCCTTCAGTCTCTCAAATGTTTCTGCACAGAAAAGGTTCAACTGTGCTGCCTGCGCCAGCTTTTAATCCAACCAGTAAACATTCAAGGCGTATAAAAATTGTTGCACCAGAAGCATGAATAAAAATTTATTTCTCCCCTCAATTGAAATCTACAAACTGAACGGAAAGAGGCGAAAACCGACGAGATTATGCCGATTTCATAACAAGCCACAAATTACAAATTTTGGTGGTGTACTTAAGTGATCACACAAAAAAACCCAGAAATCTCGTAAAACTTTTTGCACCCTAGTCGGGTCCGGGAAGCTGTTTACACAAAAATAAATTAAAATCCAACTTAATCGCCAAAACTTTGCATCCATGAACATAATTCACAGAATGTCCTTTTGAGGGTTCTAATGTAGTTCTTTCACTTTCTTTAGCTTTGGCTGCCTTCAGGCCAAACACGCAGGACACAAAAACAAAAGAAGAAAAAGAAGTTTTTTAATTAAACGATCTGTATGCGTTACATTTGTATCCCTCCTTTTGTCTTTCTCATGTTTCCCGACCGCCCACCAGCCCTCCGGTCTTATCAGGCAGTGAATAATGAAACGATATTAGATTTTCTAACCCCAGCGTTAAATTTGTTTTTAATGGTGATACCGGGTTGACTCACATTTGTAAGACGAAAGGCCTTTTTAAGTAAATTAGATTAAGAGAAGCGAGAGAAAAAGGAAAATTGATCGTAACTTCATCATCGTGTCTGGCCTCTCACGTGTGGCTGAAGCAAAAACAGTCGGTAATTGATTTCTAATCAGCCACATGATACACACAACCCCGAGTCGGCACCAACCAATGTGGATTTTATTACTTCGTGGGTGAATTTTCAATTTTCTCCGGGATAACGAGAGAATGAAAAAGAAACTTTGCTCGTTCGTTTACTTTTCTTCGTGATTTATTAACACTTCTTACACATATTTCGCACTTCTTTGCCCCTCGATGCCCTAGTACAGCTTCCATACCATAAATAAACTGGGAAAATAAAATAAAAATTAACTCGAGAAATCGAAATTTTATGTGCTTCGTCTTGTAATTTATACTTTGTGTGAAAATTCTTTTTCTTCACTCGTACGTTCATCTTTTATCCTGTGCGTTGCGTGAGTAATTTCCTTTGTAACTTGTACCGCACTTCCTTCAACAGAAGAATATTTTGACTCGCTGTTTATTTTTCTCATTATTTTCACAGTCGTTTTCCCTTATTTTCCACGTGAAATTATTTTTCGGATGATTTTCTCGTAGACGGAGGGCGGCGGCAAGGAAATGTGCGTGAGAAGGCTTGTCGCAAATATTGAAAATGAAAGGAAATTGTCTTCGCTTATGCAAACATCAAATTCTTTTCTCCCCTCAAAAGTCGCTTTTCTATGGGAGATGCGAAATTGTGCTGAGCAAATCATTGTTTAATCGTCACCACTGTTTGTATTGGAAAGATTCCTCGCAGTGTGGCCTTTTTCTATCGCTTGAGCAGAAAACTGTTCAGAAATAACGGGCATTTGAAGATGAAAACCATGTCTTATCATCATCAGAGACAGAAAAGTGGCAAAAAATGAAAAAAGCGAGAAGAGTTCGTGACAAGGAAGACGACGACGACGAAGAAGGAAGAAAAACATAAATAAATAGGCACCTGGGAGTGTTAAGAAATGGCAAAATAATGAAGTTAGTATTGTGCTTGCCTCTAACAAGCACATTAAAGCAAAAGAACAAATCACGAAAGAAAATAGCAAAAATTGGCCGTGGTTTGCACTAAGTGGTCAAGTATTGTTGGAAATTCGTTATTTTAAGATTTTTTAAGGAAATTTTATGATTCTTGAATGAAAACGCAGCTTCAAGGCAAACATTGCCCTGAAAATCTCTTATTTTCAAGGAGGGCAAACCGGTGGGAAAAACAAATATTTGCGACATAAAAAAGCGACACATTAAAAGTTATTCGCACATAAAGTGATAAAACTAGTATATATCTGCAGACGGAATATTTAATGCTTCTCGGGGAAAACTTTCCTTCTTTTGGCCTTTTTCTTGTGCTGAGCGCTCGAGGAATTTGTTTTTGCCACTTTTCGGGTTCAACAAATTAATTGAATGAAATTTAGAAGAAGAATAAACCTAATTCAGAGTGCAAAATAACATTTTTAGGTGGAAATAGATCAACAGCAACCTTTGGAGAATTCACGGTTGGACTTTGCAAAACTTTAAGTACCAGATAGCTTGAACCTTAATGTTGGAAGAAAAAAGCAAAACACCGAAGCGCTTCTGATTACACAATATCCTGCCTTGGAGGATGTTTGCGTTGAACACAAAAGCGAGAGATGTTATCGAGATCACTGCCATTGAAAAACGATGAGAAAGAAAGATGAATAAAAAGTTTGAAAAAGAGGCTCGTGGGAACAAAGCTCAAACCTTCCAGATCGAAGAGATTCCCTTTTCCATGAAGAGTAAACAGTGAAATGGAAAATATCCATTAAGGATCGTTTCTCTGGTTCGTCACGCTTGAGGGTAGCTGTTGCGGTTGGAAACAGGCTGGATGTTTTGTGGGAATTTCGGTGAAGCGAAAATTGATTGAAAATAATACGGAATATACTTTTTAAATGCTTCTGGGATGGGTTCCGCTCTGTTGAATCTAAGCAAGTGAAAATGTTGGTTGTCTGAACAATCAATTTTACAAGAAATCTCACATTGGAGATGTTAGTCTGGGTGATTCAGAAAATGTGAGTTCTTGACAAGCCTTTTAAAAGATTTAATTTGGAGAAGCTTTGGTGAAGCTTCAAATTGAAAAAGATTGAGTGAAGATTTTGAAGAAGCTTCTTTAAAGTTTTTAACAGTTAAAAGTAATCAGCTTAAATCTGAAACAATTTTCAGGGCTGGAAAATGTGTTTCAAACGAAATATCTTTCAATATACTTTGTAGACAGATAAAATCAACAAACAATTTTTTCAGTATAGCTGAATTTTAAACCGTTTTTTTGAAAGCTTCAAATTAGCTTTTTAAAAGCTTCTCAAACTCGCATTGAAACAAAAATTGTCTTCGATTTAAGTAAATGTGACTCAACTTTCGCACAATGCCTTCGCAAAGTGAGTTAAATACAATAACAAAAGCCTTGACACCCGACTCGGCGTTGTCAGAGATTAATAACTGCGAAATAAATAGGATTCTTGCTTCATCTACATTCTCTTCCGTTTGTAAGGCCGAATTCGAGCTTTAACGTTTGTTTTCGTTTAGAAACAAACACATTACTGGCAAGTCATCGATCATGATTTCTTTATAAAAGGAAATAAACAGCCACACAGGGAGAACCACCGCCCATATAACGAGGCGTGTGCACTGGATTTTTATTACGTTTTACTAGACTGAGTTTCGCTTAAAACATTTTCAGTTTTCATTCTTCTGAAAAGTCTTAAATTGAGATTTATTTTTAAAACGAGCGTCTATTGATTTGTTCAAAACTCCGTCATGAGCCGTCTTTCCGCCAGCAAACATGATTAATAGAAAAATCAAAAGAGAAAAATCTAGAAAAACACTGACAAGGTCACATTTTGGGGTTTTTGCCTTCCCAAGACAGCAACATAACCGTCAACATCCCAGCAACAACAAAAGAGAGCGAACAAAACTATTACAAAAACTCAGCAGCGACAGAATCACATCGAAATGCGTATTTTTCTCCACTGCTGATTTTTTTTCGCATCACCCTAAAGCATACAACGAAATGTGGATCGTCGTTCTCTGTGTCTAATATGCTTAACTGGATATGTTTCAAGTTTTCGGCTGCTTTTCTCTCGTTTATGGATGAAAACAATCATGTTTTTCAACTCCATAAGGTCTTAATGGCTGAAGAACAATTGAATAAACAAGCGAGTTGTGCTCAAATACCCTGCTAGGCGGTATGACCACGTGGAAAAGCGATTGCACACTGTTTTGAACATTAATCCAGCAATAAAGACGTTTCTACTCATTCCATTTCGGGCTTCCCCGAAAATGAGTGAGAAGAAAAACAAGATTTCCATAAGAAAAATAATTCGTCCAGTTCCAAAACTTTCTGGTTCTCACTTTTGTTTTGTTTGGACTTGGTCCTAGATGGAAGCAGGCTGGGGAAGGGGTGGCAAAAGTACACAGTTGGGACTTTACTGAACGAACTTGAATGCATTTTGAGAAAGGGGAAAACTTCTTTACAGTTTACTTCGGAAACAAACCACGGCCATTAAGGCAACGGCTTGCAGGTCATGGTGCGATCGAAACGAAGCCGTAAAGCTTTGTTTTTATGCTGTGTTCCTTCGAAGGAGTTAAATAATAGAATTTACGCAAAGTAGAGCAATGATAATTTCTATTCTTTGTTTACAGCAAACTGCGGCGCACAAAAAACAAAGGGATGTCGATGTAAGATGGTCAAAAATATGTTTTCTCGCTTAAAACTTGAAAGCTTCACTCACTGTTCTCATCCTCCGAGCTTTTTGTTATCAGGTTCGTTGTGACATGATTGAAAACTAATCCGAATGTCAGTAATCCAATGAAATTTGTAACAAACATATTTTTAATGAATTATTCATTAATTTCTTATTTTTCTTTTTTGATCTAGTTCGGTTGCTAGCGTGTGCCTGCTTTTTGCTCTGCTCTCGCAACCTTTTCAACAATTAATTCAAGTTGATGCTGATGAATTTTTCATTTATTTTCTGCCAGTTTTTTCTGCCTGCCTCCATTGTCGACGGTTTTTCGATGGCACAAATTAATTTGGTCTCATTTTCGTTCATTTTTCATGATGCCATTCCGTATTAATGCACAACATAAAAATGTGTTTTATGATTTTTTTTCTCTTGCTTGCTTCACACACCCTGCTTCATGTAACTTTTTCACATGGTTAATTACATTTCGCACTTATTTCTCCATTTTTCATTTTCTGCCTTTTTTCACATCCCATTTTTCGCTATCGCCGACACACCAAGTGATTTATGACACGTCTATCAGAAAATGCACCCGAACACTTATCACTCGCTAAGTTATGATCCTTTTCCCTCTACATCTTTCTGGCACTCGCATCCTTGTTTATTACTTATTCATGTGAAAGTATTTTTCCAGCTCTGCTTCTTGTTTTAGTGAACTTTATTTTTCCTAGTTTCGAATTTTCACGCAACGTGACATGGTTTCAACCACGACTAGCAAAAGTTTATTACTCACTGAGATGTGCCGTGGAAAATTTTGCGATGAAGACTCAAAGATTTTCGCTCTGCAGAATCATTGCTGATAAGCGAAAACATGTTGTGCAAGAGTGTGGCAACGCCGAAGAGAGCGAACGAGGGATATTCTCGAACAATTCACCACCCCAGATGTGATGCTGCAGAGAGTCAGCCAAAAGGGATATTTTCCATCTCACCAAACTCTCTTCGCAACCTTCGAACTCCGCTGAAGTGAATTTACTATCATCATTGTTATTGAATCCTTCCCTTTCAATTTCCTTTTTGCCCCTTTTCTCCATTTTTCATTCTGAATTTTGATAGATTCAGTGCAGTAAATGATACGGTGAGGCAACAGGTGGACTGGCTTTGTTATCGTTTACGACTCTGCACAAAAAATACTTAGTGGAAATTCTATTTTTGCTATTTCATCCTTTTTAATATAGAACTGTTGGACTTTGTTGGATTTATGATTTTCTGAAATTAATCACTTAAATTTGTAAAAAAACCAATACACTTAATGTGAGCTCTTCATTTTCCAATATGTTCCACTGCTTGATACAATTTTTTATTTAGCAGTTTAAGCCACCTACTAACAATTTCCCTCATTTGAGTCAAAGCTCATCAAACAATTGAAATATAGCTAAAAATTGAACATGCTTTTTGAATTTCTAAGAACAAAAATCCAAAGTTGTTCTTAAACTTTCATTTTATTTCAATAAGCACATCGGAAAATCATCATTGTCATTGTCATCATTGTCAGAAGGTCTTTTTGACTTTGATTTTCTAAGCAAGAAATAAGCAAGAAAGTAGAAGTAAAAGGCTTAAAAAATGTGGTTAACTCGTAATTGTTAGCAGGGAATGGTGATCCAAATCGTTCAAAAATTCTTTTCGGTCGTAATTGTTATGCGTTTCAATTATACACCTTTTCCCAACACTATCAGCTTTAACGCTTCTCTGTAATGAATAATGAATCAATCGAACAATCAGTCATTATTGGAAATTAATGCACAAATCGTTCAGACTTTTCCCTATCGGAATGATCCTACATGTTAAACTTTATAGCATTACCACCACCGTCACTGAGTTTGATAATTGCTATCAAACCAACCCCTTTCATCGAGCGAGTTTTATTTTTGATTTTTAACTCGATGAAAATATTCAATTAATAACCGAGTGCATCAGCATTAAGCATTGTAAGTACTCGCAGTATTACAACGAGCGACTTTTTGATTGAATTCTGAACAGACAGCACGAAAACAATCAAACGCTATCGTGGTCGAGCTTTCAGTGAATTAAATCAGGCGCGGAATATGAAATCAGTTTGATTTATGTGCAATCTCATTGATTGATTAATGAACTTTTGAAAAAGAGTTCTCTATCGATTGTGAATTAATTGTCATGGATTTAATGCATTCCGACATTTACTCAGCGAAATTGGCTGGTTTTGCATCGACCGCATTCATTAACGATGTAAATTGTGATGAATTCCGTTGAATATTTATGTTTGGTTACGTATTTTTGATGCAAGAACTTCTTGATATGGCAATTTATCTGATATGGAACTTTAACGATTTAATGACTTTCTACTTGTGATGTGTGATTTTTTTTGCGTCTTTTTATTAACATTTTAATGATGAGTAACAGTCAGTATGGATTCTAAATTGTTCTTGCACTTCTGAGCATGCAAGAACTTTCATTACTCTAGTTATAAATAATTTATTCATAAGTTCAAAGAAAATAGGCAATCACTAAACTTATTCCATGATCCAACGTTACGTAACAAATTTCAAATAATTTATGTTGCAAGCAGATGATGCGAATGCTTTTACCGCTTGAACTTGGAGAGAATTTTCGCCATCATCGGTGCCTTTTTCATGTTGCGGTTCATTCCACCTCGGCCGACAACTGTTGAAGAAATTTGTAAGAAATTTGATTGAGAACATTCAAACGCAGTGATCTTACCATTATGTGCATCGTCGCGAAGTCCGCTGGCGACTCTCAATCTGGCATCTCCTGGCGCGGCTAAGTTCGGCATGCAATTTTTCAGGCCAACTGTTCTAGCAGCAGCGCTGACAACAAGTTTGCGGTTTGTGCCGTAGATCTCTTGTTGCCTTTGAACGCCTCGGGGTGGCTTGACCATTGAGTCAACAAAGGCCAGCATCGTCTTTTGAACGCAGTTGGAAGTCGTTTCTTGGTTTTGTTTGATGTTCTGGGTCAACTTGTTGAGCTTGACCTCGTCTTCTCTGGTGCAGCGCTCGTACATTTCTCGCCACGCTTCCATCTCAAGACGTTGACGAGTCCGGAACTTTCGCTTGCAGTGCGGTTCCCAGAGCACGTCAGACTCTTCAAGTAGATACGGATTGTAGTACTCGATAACGCTCAGCTGTTCGGGCTTAGCACGTTCTAGAACCGGTCTCAAGATATCAAAAGGGACGCCTCCGGTGCACTCCAGATAATCAATGTTCTCTTGCAGAACGCGGATGCTCATCTCGAACAACGAGGGAACGGCTCGCTGCACTCGATTTCCACTGTAGACTCTTGTCCGATTCGCCTTTGAGGAAAAACTCTCGGTGAGAAGTTCCTTGTCCGTCATTTGCTTGAGTGGTCGACTGTACGATGCATTTCCGAGAACGGATGTGTTGATGTAGTCTTTGACGGCGGAGCTTAACAGTGAAGGGCGATATTCGGGGATCGAGACATCGCTTGAGAGAACGATATCAGGAAGCGGCTCGAGTTTCGGCTTTTGAGTGAGTATTTTTGGTGGAGCCGTGAGTATCCTGAGTGATGTCTTGATTGCGTCATTTGAGGAAGAACGTTTGTCGTCGCTTGAAGACGAGCGCTTTTCATCTCGTGAAGACTTGCTGGGCGTTACTTTCACAATTTTATCAGCCAGCTGCAAGTCCTTTGAAGACTTCTTCGAAGTTGACGGCATGTCAAACAACGCCAGAGCTTCGGCAAAGCCGATTCCCTGCGAACCGTCGACCTCTTCGTCGACTTCCTTGTTTTCAACCTTTTTCTTGGGCACGCTCTCCCTCAACTTTGAACTTCTCACACTTGAAGACGACGTGGCTTCTTTGTGCTTGGTGTGATGATTAGTTTTACTCGACGATTCCTTCTTGGGCTCGTCGAGTTTTGGTTTCTTGTGTGATGTGTGTGTAGTGTCTTTGGATTCTGTTGAGATGCTTTCGTGCTTTCTCTTCGAGGACGACGACGGACTACTGTTGTGACTAGACGAGTGCCGGTGCTTGCTTTTCTTATCACTGTTTTCACTGCTACTTTTGGGTTTCTCATCTTTGCTGCTGGAATGACCGTTGCGAGATGAGCTGTGTTGATTGTCTGACTTGGGTTTGGGTGAGCGGAATTCCTTTGGACTTTGCGAGTTCTTCATGACAGAGTAGAAGTCATCGTCGGCGGACCTTTCTGGGCTGAGTTTGATGGGAAGTTCTGTTGGCGAAAGGTCGAGAGTAAAGAATTTTGCAAATTTTCTTTCGACTTCGACTTACTGAACAAGGGAACCTGTGGGATGAGCTTCTCTGCTGACTCGGCCGTGGCGACCATGTCTTTCCACCTAGTCACGAGTGTTTTCGCCAGCTCGCCGACTTCACCTTCGAGCTTTCTTACATAATTCACCGTCTTGCCGATTCCCGTATCTTGCAGGTGAGACACGCTCACCTTCAGCTTGGCCAGTCTCGTCAGACAATGTAAGATCTGAAATGAGAAAACAAAGATCAGTGACGTCAAAGATAAGCGGCGACTGCTCAAATGTGAAGTGAGAAAGTTTTTTCGTCTCTTCTTCCTCGTTTGCGAATATTAGGAAATTCCATTGAAACGTGTCGTGCATTCTTGCTGGGTTGAATGCCGAATGTGCAATTTTGAAGGTCGTCAGCTGTTTACTCACTCGTTCTCGATCTTCGCCATGCTTCTCTATAGACTTCTTGTAGTGCAAAATAAACTCGCTGACCGAATCAGACATTTTCGCACTTGATTTTCACTTGATTCCCACTGAACAATCGTGTTGGCTGCTTCACTTCCAGTCGCTGCGATGTACCTTGATACTGCTGATCTGAAGGTTGACTCTCTAATGTGGCTTATATTCTCTGCAGCTTGTTTTTATTTAAAGTATCTTTAAGGATTTTCGATTTTTTTGGGAATACCTGAAGACGATAAAGGTACAAGTCACAAAACTCGAAAATCGGGGCTTTCCATGTATAAAGGGTGACTTGACTTACCTGAACAGAGAACGAACTCAAATCAACGAACAGGTAGAGAGAATTAACACGACAGCCAAAATTTATATTTTCGAACTTGCCACAACTTAAATCCAGACAGTCGAACTTGCATTTGACTCAACTCGACTCTGAAGTTTATGTCTTGTCACAATATTTTCTCGACTCTCGTAGCAAGTGCTTGCAATAAAAATGGTTTTATTAAATTACAGCGATGTAAGATCCAGCTGTCTTCAAGCCGTCGACCTTCAACTAACGATTCCCTCTCCAGTTTCTCACGCAGGTCACGATTCTCGCCCAGAAAGTGCGGAACCAGTCGGCTTTCACTATCACCTTTAAACAATGTGAGTTATTCGCCAGCCCAGAATCCTTGTTATGATCACCAGCTGACCGAATCATTTCAATTTTAGACGATGGAATAGACAAACCCACCCCGAGAGAAGGCCGACCAGCCCATCCAGAACCCAGCGAGAACTACTGCATAATTCGGATGAAAGCAAAGAGCAAGAAACTGTCCACCGTGGTCAAGAAGTCTGACATTCCCAAAGTAATGGAGTCATATGGAAAGATAATGAAAGTCAACATGGACGGACTGAAGAAGGTGAAGCGCGTTAAAAACAAATCGAAGGCGAACCAGGGCTAATAGCGACCGATCAAATCGATGTGCATTGTTTCTTATTAATCGTGGTTGTAAGGTTTGGTTTGAGGAACTTTATAAACAGCGAATATTTCCATTAAAAGATCCTTAAATTTATTTCTCTCAACTCGTCGCTAACTTTTTCTTCACTCGTACATGATGTTGTACAAAACCTCTTGAATTTTTATGCGGGCTTTCATATTTTTGTCTTCGGGTAACTTGTCAAAGGTGTCGAGTAGGCTCTTGAGGAAAAGCTCGTTGGACGTGAGCAGATGCGAAACGGAGAACCCTGACGCTTGCGACGTTTCCATGTTGCTGGAGGTCTGTTCGTTAAAGCTATTAACTTCAACTGCTTCCTGGTAGTGATGCTCGAGTACTTCCTCGTATTCTTCTTCGTCGTAGGGCTCGACGATTATGTGATGTTCGTCATCGCCCAGTTTCTGCTTCTTAGAGTGCTTCCACTGCGCCTCTGACATATCTTCTTCTATGTAAGCTGACTCGAAGTCCTCCTGCAGCTCAATGGCGATCGTCTGTGGGTCTCTGGATTCCAGCTTTGTCTTCTTCGGCGTTTTGACGAAAGACTTCACCTTTCCACCCTTAAATGCTTTGTGCAATGTGTTGAACCAGGAGAGCTTGGGTCGGAAGCCCTCGGTGGCTTCCATTTTTTTCAGCTCTTGGCCGTATGTCGTGCGATAGATTCTGATTTTGTTCTTGACCTCAGGCACGGTCAGCTGGAAGTCGATGCTCAACGTCTCGTAGCATTTCTCTTTCTAAAAACCAGCGAAACTCAGGATTAAAGCGCCAAAATAGTTTTCAACGACTTACTTTTGGTTTTGACGAGTAATCCTCGTCGTTCACGTTCCAAAGCGCTTCCATCTTGATGTAGCGGCTGATGAAGCTGTTCGTCTTTGATTCATTCCACTTTTCCTTGGTGCCCGATGCCATCTTAAAGGAACCAGCTATAAAAATTGAGCGAAATTTATTTGGCTTGTTTATTTTTTGGTTCGGATGATCCGAGCTGGGAAAAAATCGTTGAAGTGTTCTCGGCGAGTTAAAGAGGTTTCTCGTTTAGCATTTTTCATTTTAGTGGATAAAATTTTATTTTTCACTGTGTTTTTAATTCATTAAATTAGGTAATTCAATCTATCAATTGCGTGTTGAAGTGCGGCCAAGAGTGAGAAGAAGCGTTGGCCTGTGTGCGTTGATTAAGAAAAGACCCGAGAAGAGTGTTGTGAAGAGACGCTGTCCGGAATTTTCACATTTCGCGTTCTCGTAAAACCAATTTTGGCCAAGTTTCCGCTGCACATTGTGCTCATCGGACGGAAGTTATGAAATGCCGCTTGTGCAGAGGCTCCAACGGCCGGAGTGGCGGTTCAAGGGAAAAAATTATGCATAACCAATCTTTTCAATTATGTTGGCTTAGCCAGATGTGAGCTTTTCGCAAAAAGCGATGCGAGACAGTGTGTGAGTGAGAGCGAGACCAAGCGATAAAAGGAACCAAATATGACAACTCCAAGCAAGCTAGTTTATCATTCAGTCGCCTGATTAAGTTATTCTGAATGAAAAGTCGCTGGATAAATCGCGAAACCTAATCGCGGGCGTGAGTCATCGGAGCCGTCTTATCACCTGGGCCAAGTTTCGAGTATATTTAGCTTTCCTTTCAAGTGAAAACCCTGTGTGGGTGAATTTTTCCTCACCGCTGATTAGATAAAAGAACTGAAATGTGTGAAGCAACAGCACAACTGATAAGTGGACACACGAACGTCCTCGTATCACTGCTCCGGTGTTTCTTAATAATCCATGAAATAATCTTTATCGATTTTCCTTTCGCTTCGACCCTCCATGTTAAGTGACTCGACATGATTCGGACGATTGTGAAAAATTGACTGACATTCCGGAACTCGAAACTTGCTCCTCAGCCCCATCTTGAAGCTTTAAGCCCGAGAGTTTCATTTCAAGTCACGAATTTACATTTCCCTTAGCGGTGAACGAAAGCAGACAAAAGTATTTTTAGAATCGGGCTTTCGGTGAAATCATCGATGTCGTCAGAGACGCTCTCGCTGTCTTAAGATTCGTTCGTTTACATTGTTTTAAGTTCACTCTCGTGCTCGCTCGTTCACAAATTAAACAAACTTGCCAATTAAAAGTGAATCCCGAAGTGAGCTTCAAAGCTACGACGCTCGAATCTTATTTCCTCGGCAATCATACCGGGCCTAGAGTTTATACTTTGTTTAAAGTGATGATCTAAGATGTTTCGGGCTGTAAATTGCGCAATTGTTTACACGAGAAATTAGCTCGATTTGCTAGCTTGCACAAATTTATGCTTCATCATTTTAAATTGCACTGCAGCGACAGTTAATAATCTAAGTGATTGTTTCAATTAGTCATTCGTAGCATGAAATGTCAGGGCGGGAATGAGTCACAAGGAGGAAATGCAGTGTTTTCCCTTCGAGATGACCTTAAGAGCTTGAATCGCGTCAATGAATTAAGTTTCCCCACGGCCCCCAAATTTCAGTGATTTCGCCACTGTATTGCTGTTCTAGTTGCTCATTTAAAATGACGTAGTTCTCACTCAGTGCTCATAAAGCTCCAAAATCGTGCTGACCTGCAATCGGACCTTTTATCTTATCTAAACCATAAAGCAATCGCGTCAATGTGTTTTGAACGCAACTGTGTAAAGCTAGTGCACGCGACTCAATCCGGCAGAAGCGATATTTATTGGGATGCAGCAATTACTACGCAAATTGGCTTTCATTTATAAACATTTCGACGCAGAACTCGCGACGGCAGTGCGGTCGAGAGACGAGCTTAGTTCTCTGACTGAAAATTACGCGCGCCCACGACTCTCGCCTGAAAACACGTGATGACTTGAAAACGAAAATACAAATTATGAGTCATGTTTCGAATTTTCTTCGATGTTGTTGGCGCGTCTTGTCTGTTTTTTCGTGGGAAAAGAGTCGGAGTGATGCTGTTTCTGTGAGTCTTCGCGTAAGATATATTTGAACAGCGCGATAAGATATCAGTTCATGACGAATTTTAAGTTGTTTGACTACGCAAGCGGCAAATAATGCGATAACTGCTCCGCGTCTGTCTTAAAACACTGCACTCGAGTTTTTTCGTTTCATTCACTCGCCGTACTTCAAATTAGCAGTCATCACCGTCGACAGCCTTCTAATTGTCAGATTTTCTCTCTTCCTAGGCGGACAACAAAACTAAAATATTTAATTGTAAATCCACTACATTCGCTACACATGACAATTGAGTGAAGTTCTCGCTAAAATAAGTAAAGAAATCGTTCGGAAACAACATCGCCGCCATCAATAGCATTTATCTGCACGTTTAGATTGGAAATGTTTGATAAGAATTGATTGTCAACAACAACAGATCACTCAGAATGGGAGCATTTCTCGAAAAGCCCAACACGGAGAAACACAATGAGACTGGTGAAGGCAATGGATTGCGATATGGCGTCAGCTCAATGCAAGGTGAGTACAAATTGATAACTTTCAAGACCACAGAACTTATTTTGCTTGGCCTTCCCCAGGATGGCGTTGTGAAATGGAAGACGCGCACTTTGCCAGAACAAATTTAGGCGAAGGTTTCGCTGATTGGAGCTCGTTCGCGGTGTTCGATGGACACGCGGGCTTCAAAGTATCGGAGCATTGTGCGCTACACTTGCTCGAAGCGATCACACAGACGGATGACTTCCGAAACAGCGACGTTGTCAAGGCTATTCACTCAGGTTTCCTAAAGCTCGACGACAAGATGCGCGAAATTCCGGAGCTTGCAAGCGGCGCAGACAAATCCGGCACGACAGCTGTGTGCGCATTCATATCAAACGAAAATATTTTCATTGCAAACTGCGGTGATTCGCGTGCTGTGCTCTGTCGCAATGGTGTTCCAGTCTTTTCCACACAAGACCATAAGCCAATTCTGCCGAATGAGAAGGAGAGAATCGTCAACGCCGGTGGATCTGTGATGGTTCAACGCGTCAACGGCAGTTTAGCGGTCTCGCGAGCCCTCGGCGACTACGACTACAAGAACGTGTCAGAGCTCGGCCAGTGCGAACAGCTTGTGTCACCCGAGCCTGAAATCTTCTGCCAGGAACGCAACCCACAGGACTATTTCTTGTGTCTCGCGTGCGACGGTATTTTTGACGTTATGTCGAACGAGGCCCTCTGCAGCTTCATCAGCCATCGCCTTCGACTAACCGACGACATAGAATTGATTTGTAACCAAGTGATAGACACATGCTTACACAAAGTAAGTCGCCACACGATGGAAGAATCGACTTTTGGACTAACAAACTGTTGTTCTCGTTTCAGGGAAGTCGCGATAACATGAGCATTATATTAATTCTCTTTCCCGGCGCACCACCGAAATCCCCGGAAGCCATTGAAGCCGAAGAGGAACTCGAACGAAACATACGTAAAACTATCAAAGGTTATTATAAAAAATATTTTTGTCGTAGACTTCGATCGAACATTTAAAGACGAACGAGTCAGCGCGAGAGGCATTAACAAGAGATTCCGCAACCAAGTCTCCCCCGCAAAACTTTTTCTTCCAAAGCATCCTTTCTGTTGAACTAATGTTTAAGACAAGCAAACAGTAAATTATGTGGAAATTGATCTTATGATAAGAAAGAGTTGGATGAAGCGAAGGAGCGATTTACACGTCCTTACACCAAAAACCAAACTAAAAGTTATTGATAATGATTAACGATGATTATGATTCTGTGATTATCATCCCCGCCACTTTTAGTAAACAAAATTAATTCGTTAAATGCAAAGTATTAGACGTTCTAGTTCGACTCTGCAACCGTCGTAAAGCAATTTATTCTTCCGTTGTCGTCTCCTTAGAAGAAAACTGTTGATGAATTTATTTATTTATTTATTTATTTATTTCTAAGTCGACTTTGTAACAAAACAAATTAACTCTCACCCTATTTATTTACCTGATAATTGAGGAAAGAATTTATCATCGTAAGATTTTATCATTAAGAAACGATTTCCGGGGTTTTTTCCTTCATTATTGTCACACAATTCGTTGCACACACCCCGTAAATCGAACCCGACATAGGTTTTTAACACAGTTTTCAACGCCATAAGCAATAACTCTTTGTTAAATAGTCATAAAATCCATTTTCTTCCCTCGCCGTGAAGAGGCTAACTTGCATGATGAAAAAATAAACCTTTCTCTAGTCTGATGTGTGTTGTAAAATTCGTTTAGTGTCCTTGTTAGAGTAGACGAGAAATTTAATTTCACAGATGTTGTTCGCCCTCGAAAATTTGTGTCGAAATTTGGGATCTAGATGAGTGACCAAATTGGACTTTTAGAATAAAATTAAGCCATAAGTTTAGAACTGAAGATTGAAAAATTCAAAATTAAAGATAAATGCCCTTAAATGCCTCCAAAAGAACCAAATTTAGGTTTATTCGGAAGCGACAGTCTTGCAACTTCATTCAAGTCCAAAGCCATCAAGTAGTCAACGTTGCAAGATTTCGCGCCAATGTTAGATTAGTCACGATCGACTAGGAAAAGACGTCAAGTTGCGAAAATCATTGTCTAAGTTCGAATCGCCAGATTCTGTAATTGTAATCGCGTCTATTTCTGAAGTGGTCGCTGAAAATTGAAATCATCCGCACACTCCCACCCACTTTCATGTGAAAAATTGTGTAAAATTTTAGTGCCAATCGGGTTAAACTTATGTAAACGATGGAAATGAAATTCCAGCCCGTTACTCATGATAATCATTACGAGACAGAAAGTAGATGTAGTAAAATTAAGAATCCTATTGGGAACCAAAGATGAAGAAACATAATTTAACTAAACTAAATAAATGAAATGAATTAATCACTAAATCATCATGAAAAGGTACCTCATGCTCAGCTCATTACTTTCCATAAATTGGTTTTTATTCTCTCTTCACAAAACTTCCCATACAATTCCAACTTAACAGACGGATAAGTAGACGAAAGTTCTCATTTTCAAGAAAGCACATTTTAAAATGATAAAACTTACTGATTTATAAAAGCAAAACAAACTTTGATGTTCAAAATGATAACAAGAAAGTCTTAATAAAAAATGTGTGAAACTGACTCAAACCGAACCACAAAAAAGAAAATTCGTCAAAGAAATTGGAAAGTGATGATTTAATTTCGGATGTGAAGTGTAGCCGAAAATAGAATTGTTCTAAACAAGCACCGCAAATAAAGGTCGAGAACGTTAATTTTCTGCTAAAAACAATAATATCATTATACAAAAATGTAAAACTTGAAATAAACTCACGAAACTCCCGTAAAAATTAAGTTTTCACTTTCCAAAGTCGTAAACTTTATTCCTGAAAATCAATCTCGAACGCGGAGAAAACTTTTTCTTTTCTAGCCGCCGTGATAAGAAAAGCCAATTAAAATAATAACTGAAAACTGAGCATGAGGTATGAATGATGACAATTTCATGCTTTATCTAGCCCCATAATTTTCTTTTAATCTCTCATCTCCTTTGATTCTTTGCCTTATTTTGAAATCTTTTGTTATTGCTTTTTGTTGACTCATTCCATATTTATTTTTTCTTAAGTCGTCCCACCGAGTCGTCTCGCAACAATGACACTAACTCCCGATTTTATCTTTGCAGAATTCACAGAAGCTCCTGAAGCTGACTTTGATGTGGCTTCTTTGATGTTTAGATTGAGTGCCAGTGACATAAATTGGCCACCCGGTGGCGGTGTAGAATCAAAGTAAGTCTTGGTCGACACGGTTAAGAGATTCAGGATTCTCCTTAACAAGAACTTACTTCTTCGATCAAATTTTAATTCTAAATCTCATTTCAGGTATAAATTCATCACAGAAGTTATCAAAGAAATTTGCCCTGATCTCGCTGAAACAAATGAACTGGATTAAGAAGACCGCGCGCGGTAATAGAACACGAGAAAAGCACATTTTCAGCCAAAAACGATGGAACAATTTTTCACAAACAAAAGTAGATGAGAAGCAGAAGAATTAAGAAAAATTCCGTTGATTTAAACAAAACTTACTTTTAATTTTGATTTTTTTTACTTTGGATAAAAGGAGATTCGCTTAAAAACTTTCTTGAGGTTACTTAACGTTTTCCCGATAGCTGTACAAACAAAAAATACTTTAATTTCCCTTGGTTTATAGTTTAATTCGAAGCTGCCGTAGAGTTCAAGGACGTGAATGATCGGAGATTTCTTCGGCGTGGCTTCAGAAACTGTCAGAATTGACTAAATAAATAAATCTTGGACTCTCAAACTATCTGTGTTTCTCAAGTTACGACCCAAGACAACTTCAATCTGTATCAAAGTTTCACGGTCACTTCAGCTGAGAACTCTGTGGGCGCTAAATTCAATTTTCTTGAAAGTTGGGGCTCTTCAAATCCTATGAAAACAGTTTTTAAGCAGCCAAAAAGCTAAAATAAACAAAACCCGTTCAGATTAACCTTGTATAAAAGAATTGAGAAGAAAACATTTTGCAAATAGTGATAAAATATTCGTAAACGTCTTGAAACAATTGATTCAAGAAGAAAACGATGGATAAAGAAAAAAAGTGTTGTAGTTAAGGAAAAGTACAAAAACAGAATTCAAGATTAAACACATTTGTTTGATGGAAAAAACCTTTACTTAATTTTGTCATTAAACACATTTTTAATCACATTTCCTCCTAATTTTGGTTCAACTTGAGGACAAACTAATCCCTCGCCCAACTTTTTATTTTAAATTTTAAGTTTTGTTTCATTTTTTATGTCATCGAAAAGATCCGCTTAATAAATACATTGATTTCCTAAATATTTTGTTCTCCACAAATTTATTTGCGTTCATAATTTTTGTTTTTCGAAGCTTCAAACGCTCAAAATTAATTTTCACTAAGTTTTCTGTGCGTGAAATATAGAATGGTATCGTTGAGAGTAGCTTAGCCGTGAGATGTTGTCCCTCCCGCGTTTGGTAAAGAATTGTCGCCAAACCCTGGTCCCAACCAAAGCAAATCACTCGTTCGCAAATGATGTCACGTCCAGATATTATATTTGGCAAAGTTTGTCACGCTTTACAAGAGAAAATTTACAGGAAAGTTTGAGTAACTTTTGAAATGATCATAGGCGTGACGTTTTTTGTGGATGTTCCCAAAGAAGTAAGATGGGTTTGAAGTTTCCCAAGCAGTGCTTGATCGAAAGGCTTGAGCAAAAAAAGTTTTGATGGCCAGAATTTTAACTGTAAATTGTGCAGATTGCAAATCGCCACAGGAAACTTCAACGATGTCCATACGTGAAATAATAACTCATAATAACGAACCTAAATGTGAATATAATTAAATATCTAAACATGAAAATGAAAACATTGAAACTAACACTGATAATAAATTGTAGATGGAAATTTACATTTCGTGTAAATTTGCATTCGCGACGACGAAGAAAGAAAAAAGTTTATAATTCCTCAAAACTGAAACCGTTTTAGAGAATAAAAAGTTGTAACAAATTCGATTTTGTATTATTTAGCATCGTGTGAAATTCATAGGTTTAAGTTGTTCCGTCAATCAATCGATAGAGCCATGTGAAATTCAGACTGAGACGTAAGATCAATGAAGGATCAACAGCGTCAAGAAAGTTGCTTGGTTGAGAGTCCAATCAATCGATCAGGAATATCCAAGCGTAGCCAATGGTTTATGTGCGTTATTGAAAGCTTCTTAATTTCGTCAAAAACTTCCGTGTAGTTTTCCACGAAGCTAAAAAAAAACACATTCGAATCATTTTTCAATTTTTATTTACAAAAAATTATCATCATGAGACTAGATTTAAACATTTTCAAAAAGATTTCATTATCGCAATTCATAATCAATGTAATTATCGCTACAAAGTTGAAGAGTTTTAAGTTGGGAAACTTAAGAACACGAAAATATTATAAGGAAAAGACAATGACAAAGAATTCAAAAATATCAACGAGGTAAATTTTAAGCTCACGAACCTAAGACAGTCGCCCAGCAGCAATAGGGACATCAATGAATTAACTAACAATTTGTTTGTCATCTTAAAAAGCTATTTTGGTAAAGTTCTTGTCTTGTCTTCGCGCAACTTGCTCACGTTTCATTGATCGGCTAGCCTTCGACACGAGCCGGTTCATCAAAATCCGGTTTACAATTTAAAATTTCTTCGATTTGTTTCAAATTGCTAAACGAAAGCGTTTCCAACTCGGTTCATTCACTGTAATTCTAATGATCACATTTTGGGTCGGGTTGACTGCTTATCAAACTGAAAGCAGTCGCAATCATTCAGCAGACACCTTAAGCTTAACTAACTTCTGCGGATCGGTATTAAATGTGCTTCCGTGTTGATCACGAACTTGTCCAAGTCGATTTCATTGCGATCGTCACTGAACAGCAAATAAAAGTATTTGAGCGTCTCGCCGAGCCAGAAAGTCTCCATCATGTCTTTGGGCCGCGTGTTCGTCGTGCTTTTGACGTTCCCGATGCTAGTGTAGCCGTGCGAAACCCTCGTGTACTTCTCAAACGCTTGGAAAATCGTCCACCCCATGTCCTGGTAGGTTTTGTTACCAGTCAACGCGTAGAAGTAGAACAAACTCTCTACGAATTCCGGCCTCAGGAGATTATGCGCGTCGTTCGCTTTGACATAAATGTCAGTCGCGCTTTCGCCTTCCAGGTTGAAGTATGTGATCTCGGGCGCGAGCTGAGTTGGCTGTTTGATGTAAGTCTGATAGCACGTCTCCAGTAACTCGTTAGCCAAAGTCAGATGAGATTGCGGCATTCCGTTGTGATAGCCCAACAAGAGAGTTCCCGGCAGGTAGCAAGTCAAGTGATCCATTTTCGGCTTGAAGTCTTTTCCGCTAATGAGTTCTCCGACGTAGACATGATGTTCGTTCGGAGTTTCACGTCTTAAATTGAAAGGTTTTGTTAAAATCTGAATTTTCTAAGTTATTACAAGACTTACCTCAGGTGCTTAATGACGCCTGCAATGGCTTCCTGATAGTCCGCGATTAAATAGTCGTTTGGTTTTTTTCCTGTTTGAATCCATTGCTTTAGTAAATACTCGTAGTAGGAATCACCTCGTGCGCCCAAAGAGATTGTCGCAAAATTTCTGAACGTTCCGGTGTTGGCTACGAACAAAGAGTTACAAAACAAATGTTTTTAAACTTAAATTAGTTCTCACCATTGATGAAGATTGGAACAAGCCCATCGGTCTTTGGAAGCTCGTGCACCTTGTCGCTAACTTTGACAACGGCTGCTTCGTACACTTGATCGTCAGTTGTCCTGGACAAGTCCCTGAACTCGAGCTGAATCGTGGTGACTTCAGAAGTGCTGGAATCCGGCGACCACTTCGGTGCATGTGCCTTCATGTTCAGTAGATTGATGTCGGAGTAGGGGATTGAAGACGGCGAGTCGAAACAGGGTAACATGCGGTTGCCTAGTTCGACAGCTCTCTTAAGGAAAATTTCCTCTCCCGAAAGATGATAAATCGACAGAAGACCGCCAAGCACGCGTATTGTCGTTTCAAAGAGATTTACATCGCGGTTCACATCCAACTTGAGTGAAGATTCAATCCACCGCTTGGCTTCGTCGTATTCTTCTTGCATGTCTGCGATGTAGAGAGTGTCAATTGCGTCTACAATCGTCAGTCCTAGGCCAAACCAGTCGGAGTAGGTCTGAGCCACTGGCTTGAGATTGTCGTGTCCCCACGCAAAGTTCTTGTAGCCCTTCCACGAGTGTTTGAGGGCAGTGACAACGGCACGCTGTCGGTCGTTGGTCGGACCCTGAAACGTGCAAGGAAAGCTTGTTGAAAAAGTACACAACACTTCGAAAATGCAAACATTGAAGATGAACAGAAGAAAACTTTAAGACGACGACGCGTATTACTTACCTTGAAACTCATTTGAGTATTTGCTTCTTGTATCTGATTCTGAACGTCTTTCTTGACAGGTGCGTAGTTCACATTATCATTATCGGCGTTCACTGGATGGTCGATTGAGTTCTTGGCCTCGTTGTGCGAGTCGACGAGTCGACGTTTGTTCATAGTTTGAACCTTGTCGAACTCGTCCCATTCACCAGGTATCGATTCGTTGTCCTCGTGTTGTTGCGGTTGAAACGGTGGCGATGCAAAGCCATCCTGGAAAACGACACGTAGCGGGACAGAGATAGACATGTTAAACAAGTGCGATAGGAAAAACAAACACAAATGAGTTTAATTAAAGTACAAGAACGTTGACACTCGTGACGAACAGCACTTACCTTCATGGGAACTATTTGAATCTTCTCATTGATATGTTCTGACTTCGACTGAGACGACGACGCGGAGGAGCTGAAGAGTCCAAGTTTCTGCTGGCCTTGAATTAAGATGAAAATCGTGAAGATGGCTCCGCAAACGACGATTATCACGATGTTCTTCTGAAACCTTGACAGCTGGTTCCAATGCTGGGAACAGAAGAGTATTCAAACAGATAAGAATTTTCGGACGTGGAATAAGAATTTTCTAACTCAGAACTCACCCTTTTCAAGCTTTTCCTTCGCACCGAGTCGTCAAAATTCGACAACGCAATGTAGTCCCTGTTCTCAAACATCCTGTTTTATTTCATCGTGCTGTTGAGGTGTGAACGAGTCGAACAATGGATAAACAATACAGCGAAAAAATAGGCCAGAATTTTCGAGGCCCTTCAAAAACTACGAGAACGCACATCACTGAACGCACATCACTGAACTCACTCCAAGTTACTGAACACAGCATTAAAAGTAAACAAACAAATCGTTTCACCGGAAAATTAAATAAATGAAAATGCCGAAAGAACTGGGAAAGCTAGAAGAAGCAGCGATCAAGCGAAAGGAGCGTCTGCTGAACCTGAAGCGGAAATTCGATGGAAAACCGACCGAACCAGAAGAAACTGACAAAGAAAAGTCTTCCGAAATTCCAAAGTTTGTAGCAAGCGATTTTAGTTAACAAACCTGAATTAAACTCTATTTTGTAGGCCCACATTCCGCAACTACACCAAGGATGGCGAAGAAAAGTCAGTCGCTGACGTCGAGCTGCCTGATGTCGAAATGTTGGTGAAAGACCAATTGGAGGAAATGAAAGAACCGCTCGAAGTGAAGGACATCGATTTAACGAGTCTCGCACCTCGCAAGGTTGATTTTGATCTGAAGCGAGCCATCAACAAGAAACTTTTGAAGCTAGAAAAGAAAACACAAAAGGCAATCAGTGAACTGATCAGAGAACGTCTTCAAAACGAAAGCCAAAAGGAGGATTTGCTTGAGCAAGTCAATGTTGGGGCGAAGCTCCAGAGCCAGCAGCTAGACGACGACGATTCAGACTAAATGTCTCAAGAGATTCAATAAAAACTATGTTTAAAGTCTTAAATTTGTACTTTCAAAACACATGGGCTTGGTTCTTGAGCTTTTGAAATCGTCGTGTCTTAAACATTTAATTTTAGACTTAAGTGGAAAGACGAAGATAACGCCATAAACTGTATTTTAAAATAAAATTAGTGGCTTCATACGGCATGGAAAGAAACTCCATTTATCTGATCAAATATATTTCAATCCATAAACGGGGCCTCAGGCAAAGAACAATTCAGCGGAAACAAAAATTGAGTTTCGCTGCAATAATGTTGCAACAGAAAGGGTACCAGGGCTTTGTTTCGTAACATATTTTCCTCACCTTTTGAGCTGAATTCAATGGATCACTTTCGTGCACTTTCGCTGGAATCTTCAAAATCATTTTAAAATGAATACAATAAAAATTCTAAATTTTCAATTGTTTAAATCATTTTTATTCAATTTTAATTCTTCTTGCAGTAATGAAAAGCTATTCCAGCTTTGTTTTGTCATTTCAAAGTGTCAATCAATCTGCGGCATGACTTTTAATATCGACTAGATTTATATAATCAAAGAAAACTCGAGTAAAACTTCACCAATTGATTAAAATTAAGGTCTGAGTCCGAAGAAATTAATAGTAAAATGCGAAAAAAAAGTAAAAAGCTTTTTGAGATTAAAAGAAAGTTCTTTAGGAAACTTTTGGGCGACCACAGGCCCTTAACACAAATGCAGTTCTGGTTCAGCTTTGGCGTGAATGGAAATGAAAATGATTCTCGCATGACCTAATTGACGGCGCTGTTCGAAAACTGAATTTATCCTTTCTGTTTCAAGCTGATAAGCGAATTTCGTAATGTTTTAGGGTATAAAAGTAGATTTCGAGGTTCTAAAAGCAATTTCCTTCCATCCATGGTTCTGTCACCTATAAAAAACGGTTCAAATCTACAGCTAACGTTCTTTTCCATCCAAATGAAGTCCAAAAGTGGCGTCTCGAGGCGTTTAACTGATCATCTCGAGATACTTGAGCTTGTGCTTCGACAGCATTTCGGTAACGGTCACCAGCTTCTTAATGGAATTGTTGACCTTCGACATGTTCTGCAGCTCGGGGAGATGTGACGTGCAAATGTGATGCAAGGTCGAAAGCTCTGGTCCTAAAAACAGTTGAATATGAGGCGTTAGAAGGTTGAGTTTTGACAATAATTGTTGTGGAACGTGTCATTTTCGGCCTCAGAGTTGTTAAACCGGAAGTGAACAAGATGCTGGACTGAATATTGCTTGATATCAACAGATTTATCAACCGGAAATGGACAAGTCTGTCGCCGGAACAGACCGCTTGACAGGAAATGGTCACACAACAAACCGGAAATGACGACTTTTAAAAGTCGGAAACGGTCAAATTTGTCACCGGAAGATAAACCGGCAGCGCAAAAGATTCTAGATTGGAAATTGCTCAAAATATGCCGTACTGACTTGATCCACCAAAACACACTCCTTACCAGGATCCAACATTGTGTTTGCGTTATTCGAGATGTCGAGAAGGCCGCCCGGCGGCATGTAAGGATCTGTGATACTCGACAACTGGTCGAGGAACACAATCATGCGTTCTTTGTTTTTGAGAATGAAGGGATTGACGACTTCCATGTATCCTTCCTGAAACGACGGCAATTCACCCTGAATTAATTGGCATGCAACGTGAAGAAGAAGAGAAAAAATGGGAGAATTGAACCAGAAATTAAAATCCACACGCATTCACAATTTGTTATTTCTGGGCGAGAGACTTTGAAGCGAACTGCAGGTCGTTACTCACTTTTCCACCGAACTCGATAAGATTCGCCAGGTTCTGCAGACACTTCGCGATCATGATCAGCGACCGAGTGGCCATTTGATGGGGCTGTTCCTGCACCAGCCCGAATTGACGCGGGTTCAGCAGCGCCGGACACAAAAGCCGCAAGAAAATGAACCCGGAAACGACGCGCGTTCTGACCAAGCGTTCTCCCGGCCACTTCGCCAACACCGCTTTCTGGAGACAATGGCAGATGAACCGCACTGTCTTCGGGCACGCCTCGATCGATGTGAAGATCGACATTGTGATCTGGTCGAGCACGGCCAGCAGAAACTCTGCGTTGGCACACGCGTCATCGTTGACTTCCATCTTCGTCGGGTTCAGCTCCGCCGATTGTTTACTCTCGAGGAGCTTATGAATCAAGTCGGAGAGCGCCGATTGCAAAAAAAGTCCGCACT
Organism: Belgica antarctica; assembly: GCA_000775305.1. NCBI lineage: Eukaryota > Metazoa > Arthropoda > Insecta > Diptera > Chironomidae > Belgica > Belgica antarctica. Next base: position 68,593 of record JPYR01000372.1, read on the forward strand.
CTGCTCGCATGTAAATGTCCATGAGCGTCGTTGCGAGTGAAGTTGCGCGGAACAACGTTGACGTGTCGTTCTCTCGCGCAATCTCAGCTTGGCACAGCGTCTTCATCAGTTCGCACTCCTTGCGGTCGTGCCGAAAAATCTTCAGCAGCGACGTCGCCAGCGGGATCCGATTCGTGTGACAAAGATCGGCGAGTGCACGCACTGAGTGAAATTCATTCTCCAATAATAGTTCCTGAAGCGGTGAGTATTCTTCGGCTGGCATGACGAGGTCGTCCATGTAACGAATCCTGAGTCGGATGGAGCCCCATTCACCGATAGGCGTCATGCCCACCCAGTCATACCAGTTCTCAGTCTCGCAACCGTTTTTCAGACTCGACAGGTCGATGGTCAGGTCAGCCACATCCGAATCTTTGTTGCGCTTGCCACGCGATACCAAAGTCAAGTTCAGAGTTGCGATGTCAACTGGAAGGTCGTCGATGACGAATTCTTCCTCGAAAATCGGATCTGGCGTCGTCTTCACTTTGGTTTTGGCGATCTTGATCTGGTTGAGCGCGATCGACACAAGACAGTGCGGCACAAACTTGAACGGCAGTCGATGCGCTTCGAGAACCTGCAGATTGAGACACCGCAGCTCCCGCAATCGTGGGACTTTTGATTGTGCTCGGCTGAACTGCTGACGACAGTGCTGTTTAAGCATGCCGATCCACGTCTGATATGAGTCGGTGGTCTTGTCGCAGAGATGCGTGATGGTCGCCAGACACGGCAGAGCACGTTCCACGATCTGAAAGCAGTTGGGTCGCTCCCACAGTGACTCGTGCACTTGGTAAAGGTACGCACACGATAAGTCGATCAAACCTTTTGGCTTTGTCTTCTTGGGACTGTCGTAGAAGAACAATTGCGTCTCGGTGCATTCGTTGATGAGCGCGAAGTAAAGTTGCTTCCATTTGCCTGTCTTGTCCGACTTTTTGGACAAGTAGCCTTGCATCTTGATGCCTTTGATCTTCTTGAGTATGTTTTGGTCGCGGCACTCCCTGAGAGTTGCGTAAATCTTCTCAGCCGCCGCGGAAGCCGCCGACGGTGGATTGAAGTCAGGTTGGATGCCTCCATTTGGCACCGGGTTTTGGAGCGTGTGGCCTTCGACGATTTGTTCTTTTCGGTATCGATTAATCACCGCGTCGAGACACTCGAATGTCCGGCCACCCATCAAGTACCGCACGCCCTTTTTCTCGATGCGAAACCTCTGGATCTGGTTGTTGATATGAAAGAAGAGGGAATAGTCACCGGGCGAGTTGTCGCTGGGGCGGACTAGAAAACTGCCGGGCCCGGCCTTGACGAGCATGTCGACAGCCTCATTTTTCGTGCAGTTCGGGTGGAACCACGAGAATACTTTGTTCGGGTCAATGGCTGGGTCGAGATCTTCGACGAGCTCTCGGAAGATCATTCCTTGCTCGCCAGTGCGGTGCTTTGTTGTCCAAATCCATCCGTCGCCCATGTCGTTGTGCACGAAGAAAATGTCGCCCTTCTGAAAGCTCAACTCGTCGGTGTCCGGCATCTTAGTGTATGGCAGGATCGCCACGACTCGCTTCTTGTCATTGACTGGCTCTGGTGGCGCGACCGGATGGATCAGTCGCTCTCGTTTCAGCAAGTCGCTGGATGAGTAGTAAGCCACCAAGTCGGAGAGCGAGAAGAACTGGCGACCGCCGATGTAAAAATCACCACAAACGGCGGCAATTCTTAAAATAGAAGCAGAAACCGTTCATGAATAAATATTTCCAAAGTGAATCACACACATCGGGGATGGATGGAGGGAGAGAGAAGGAAGGAGAAGTGACACCATGCGAGTGCGCATGCAGAGTGGCGAAGAAAATTGTTAATTGTCCAAGACTCACCGGAAGTGGTTGATTCCCGTCTTCCCCAAGTAGCTCAGCACATAGCTGCCCGGCTTTCTATCGCTTTCGCGCACTGTTTTGGATAAGAAGTCGTCAGTCGCGATAAGAAAAGTCGCCGAAGCGACGTGAAAAAATATAAACTCACCCAAGTAACTTCCCATCTTGTAAAAGGACTTAAGCCGTTGTTCGGCGCTGTATCGGTCAAGTCGACCATTGTACCACTCGGTTTCTGGCGGTGGTGGGATCGGAACGGCCGCTCGTTCGCCTGCAAGCATCGTTGATAAGAGAATGAAGTGAAAAAAAATGCTCGAGAGCGATGAAAAAGTCGGACTTGGTGAAATTTGATAAGGCTCAAAGTGGATCGTAGTGTTCGCTTGTCGAATACACGCGCAGCTAAAAGTGCATTACTCACCATTAAGCGTAAGACCCGCTCCGTCCAATTCGTCATCCAAGTTCAGCTCATTAATCTCATTTATTTCGTCGTCTTCTTCGCTTTCGTATTTCGGATCGTAGCCCAGCATCGCCGCCATTCTCGACGGCTACTTCAGCTCAACACACGCTTCTCAATGCGACAGTGCCAGCCGCGACTCTCTTTTCCATTCAACACTTGGACAATTATTATTTTCAGTAGACTCGCGAAGAACACAACAATAAGATCGGATCCGAGGGGACTGACTGAGGAGTGGGAATGAAGATTCCCCTTGGAAGGTCAGTGGAGGGAAATCGGAGTAAACGACGTTGGCTTGAACGCTTTCTACTACAGACGGAGTGAAGTAATCATGGGAATCACAGGATTAATTCCGTTCTGTCAAGCAGCGACGAGGCAGACAGTTGTTCAAGAGATCCGTGGCAGCTGCGTTGCCTTAGATTCGTACTGGCTGTTGCACAAAGGCGCTTATTCGTGCGCCGACAAGCTGATCAAAGGACTGAAGACCACTCAACACATCGATTTCTGTCTTAAATACGTGAAAATGCTGCTGTCGCTCAACATTCAACCGATCATGGTGTTTGATGGACGGTAAAGCTCGATATTTTTAATTTCCACAGTGATCAACAACCAATTTTCTTTTAGAAACCTCCCCGCAAAGGCTGGAACAGAAGCAAAGCGGCGAAAAGACCGCGATGCAGCTAAAGAGAAGGCAAAAGAGTTTTTACGACAAGGAAAGACTGAAGAAGCTCGCAAGGAGTTCACAAAAGGCGTTGACATTACGCACGAACACGCGATCGCATTGATGAACGAGTGTCGCAAGCTCGGAGTCGATTGCATCACTGGAATGTACGAGGCTGACGCTCAACTAGCGTATCTCAATAAAATCGGCATTGTTCAATACGTGATCTCCGAAGACAGTGACTTGATCCTGTTCGGATGCCAGAAAATCGTCTTCAAACTTCAGCTCGACGGCACTTGCTTGATTTTCGAGGCTGAGAAGCTGCACCAGACACTCGACGTCAGCGAAGAGAAATTCGATTTCGAGAAGTTCCGTCGCATTTGTATTTTGTCAGGCTGTGATTACTTGGACAGCTTGTTTGGCATCGGCCTGTCCAAAGCACGCAAGTTCATGATGATGACTGAAGAGACGAACATGCGTCGTGCCTTGCTCAAGATTCCGACGTATCTGAACATGAAGAAGCTTGAAATCACAGACGAGTACATCGAAGGCTTCCTCAAAGCGGAGGCAACATTTAAACACATGTTCGTCTACGATCCACTGAAACGCGAGATGCTGAGACTGAACCCACTTGATGATAGCACTGAGATCGAAGCTTGCTCAAACGCCGGTGAACTTTTGGCCGCGAACACTGCCTTCCAACTCGCGCTCGGCAATCTCAACCCAAGAACGCTCAAAAGGATGGAAAACTTCGACATTGACGTCGCGCCAGTAAAGAATCTCAGCAAACACGGCAGTATTTGGAGGCAACAAGGACACGGGATGAAAATTGCGCAACTGAACAACCAGACAACGAAACAATCGAACATCAGCAACTTCTTCAACAAGTCAGCGGTGGTGCAAAAAATCGCTGAGCAGGAAAACGACGTGACTTGTGAGGTCGAGATGGACGATCTGTTGAGTTCTTATTGCGTGACAGACGTCGTAGCTGCAAAACGAAGAACGGCTGACTATGAAGAAGCGCCGAAACATTCGAGCAATCCATTCGCGAAACGACAGCAAGTCGAAACTGTCATGGAAACGAAAGAGAAGCCGTCGCTGCTGGAAAGACTGGCTAAGAACGAGATTAAAATAGAGAAGATAGTTGTGCAGGAAAGTCACCGAGTAATCAGCAGGTTCTTCGCCAAAAAAGAAGTTTTGAAAATAAAGGGCCACAAAGCCGCCTCCGAAAGCGAGTCTGAGAAGAGCGAAGCCGAGGTGGAAAGTGAAGCAAAGCTCGTAGCGTTCTACGACGCGATAGAAGTCGATCAAGACAGTCTCGAATCCACCGAAAGTCTACCTCAAACTGAAGAAACAAATCTCGACACCCAAGATCTTAGCGATGTTCATGACATCGTCGACCTCGACACCTTCCAATTCAAAGCCAAAACGCACAAGCAAACCTTCGTCAACGACATCAAGCCCAAGTCCGCGCCGAAAAAACAGCTGAAAATTAAATTCCACGGACCCGGACTAAGCAAACCGAAGACGACGGCAAGTCAGAAGACTGATAGTTCATCGATGCAAATGAAGTTGAGCGAGTTTGGATTCAAAAGAAAGGCGACTATGTGATTGTTGATTAAAGTGTAATAAATATTTTGAGTAGGATGAAAGCTTCGGTAGTTAAGGAAGGTTAATGAAGGAGTAGGATGAAAGCTTCGGTAGTTAAGAGTTTGTCTGAAAAGCTTCAGTAAAAGCATCGTCGATCATTTCTTCATCTTTTTGAGCCTTTCTTTCGCGCTTGTCGAATTGGTTCTGGGTCCAATTAGCTCTCTTTCGTTCTAATTTCGCAGCGGCGATTCTGTCGCAAATCTTTCGAAGTTCGAATGAATCTTCAGTTCCACGTTCTTTCCGAGCGTAATAAGCGATTTGCTCTTCTTCACTTCTCTGTTTGCAGCTGCGACTCTGTCAACGCGCTTTTGTCGCGATTCCTTCTTCCTTCCAGGGCCGCATCGGGGCACTTTGGGTTCAGCCTAAACGGATATCCAATTAAACAACTTTAAGATTCGCGGTAGCTTTCAAGAACATTCAACTCACAAGTGACATGCCTTGATCGACATTGGTCAGAGCTGCGTCGCTGTCAATACTTGATAATTTTCTTTTTCGAGATGATCGCCGCAATGAAACCAAAGTTTCGTTTCTAGTCAAAGCATTGTTCACATTATTTTCCTTATCAACGTACTTTTCAATTAAGCCTTCAACAGTTAAGTCTCGATATTCTTTAACGTCGACAACTTTTTCGTCTTTTTCGTAAGACACTGTTCCGGTGCCACCGGCAGCTGGAAGATCGCAATCCAGAAACGTGAACAATTCATGCTGCGATGGGTCTGGCGAGTCTAGATACGTGGGGGTGTGGCCGCTACTTAATTCGTTCATTTCTTCATACGGTAGATCATTGAACTCGTCAGGGACATCTCTGATTTGTGTCGCAAACGCTTCGGTTGAATCAGATTGTCCGTTACAGAACTCGGCAAACTAAAATAAGAGAAATAAGACTGACTGTGTATTAGAAAATATGGAAAACATAATTTTTACTAACCACCAAGTCAAACTCTTTAATACCAGCAGCAGTCTGTGCGTTGTCATTGTCAAGATCGAAGCAAGGGATGAGTATATCTCGTTGCGGATTTGACAAGGCACGGCTAGTGATTTCCAAGGAGACTGAGTGATCGGAGAAGACCGGTTTCCCGTTCATTGTAACCACAAAAACTTTAGTATATTTTCTCAAAATAAAAAGAACAAAGCTATCGGAAGCTTTGACTTTTAACAGGGAAGGGATTTCTTGTTACTCTAAATTAACTGACGCAGAAGTTTTCTTTCACACCGGTTTATTTTCGGCGTTCGTTCTGATGTTCTCTCTAAAATGATAAAATCGTATGACGAAATTAGAGAGTCGAGTCTTGGAGTTAATTGTTACAATTTTTTGCGTCGCAAAGTGTTGATAATGTCTTGGGGATGTTTCAATTGATGTGATCAATGAAGCCAGTGGTCGATCTCTGGTCGCGATGGCTTCTTGTATGACGATTTAAGAAAGGAAAAAAAAATGATCGGTGTCATTCACATCACTTTATGATTAATTACAGTTGCGGTCAAATGTCTACATACTTTAGATGTTTGTGCAGCAAACGCAGCGAGCGATTTGTACAGAGTGGATCTTAGCTTGAAGATTGGTTTGTAGGCACAAAAGGTCAGCGAGTGATTTATCCGTGATGCACCTGATGGGGTTCGTAATTAACACTCACAACTGAATCGTCATTTGCTTACCTACACGCGTACCGGTTCAAGAGTATCTGATACGTCCGTCAAGCGTGGAGAATAAAATTGAATTGAAAACCAATTGTTTTTTTTTGTTGCAAAAAACCACAGAATGATATACGGTTTTTACAATTTTTATTAATTCACCATCCAGTTATCTGTGACGTAGACTCTAGTTCCCGCAGGGCTTTTTCTAATAAAAAATTTAAAATCTGTATTTATTGATTTAATTTTTAATTCAAGACTTTAGTTTTCGTTCATGGCTCCTGGTCGCTCCTGGTTTCCAGGTTTTCTGTGTCCTACTCGTTTCAGTCGACATTCGTAAGCTGCCAGTGAGTTTCTAGCCCGTTTTAGTTCAATTTTGTTGCCAAAAAGTATTACGGCTGCGATTCGATTGTGATAAGATTGCTGAGTGTTTCGAGGTCGTCCGGCCCTCGTGGAACATGGTTGCACAAGTTTTCTTCTCGCCAGTCGTCAGTCTTAGCATTTTTAATTTCTCCCGCACTTTTCACAGCTTTTTCTGAGTTTGAATTGCTTGAAAAGATTTCGGTGTCTAATTGCATTGGCGAAGGGAATAGTATTAAACCACCATGAACATAACCACCAAGAACATAACCACC
>JPYR01000373.1:7682-19224 GCA_000775305.1 Belgica antarctica
CTTGACTGTGTTGGTCAATGATTAGACATTTTTTCGAGTGCCAAAATGCGAAAAAAACATATTCTGTATTGTCACTGATGCGTGTTCATCTCAATTATCATGATGAAATTCAAGGAAGCATGTTGATGATCCAATGATGTTGTTAGTGGTTCACAAATTTTCAGCGCCCAGCTTTAAAATTCTGTGACCGGGCGTTTGGCGACCCACTTCTTGATGCTTTCTAGGTCCAACACGGTGTCAACAAGCTTCTTTAAGTTTGGGTATCCAGCGACAAGATCACGTTTTGCCATTGCATTCAAGTAATCCAGAACACCGACGAAGTAAAAGTCAGCCCAAGTCAACTGTGAAAAGACATTTTTACAAAATTTTCTAACATTTCGCAGTCATTTTAACCTTTTTCAGTGCGAAGTGTCCGTTGTTCTCTTTGGCGATTGCTTCAAGCTTCTCCAAAAAGAAGGGAAAAGTTTCCTTCTCCAAAGGGCCACGCTTTGCTTCTTTTATTGTAGCATCCGCTTCGTAGTGGACAGTGGCGATTTCTGGTGCAAGCTTAGCAATTTTAGTTGAGTGACAAACAAAATAGCATTTTAAACTTACTGGATCGGAAATCGTCGATCGTATTAACAACCGAGTCAATCTCTAAGTCTTCCCAAGCGTTGGCACCGACTAATCCGACTTGCTTAGCCAAATATCGCATGATAGGAAGCGATTGGTGGGCTCGTTTTCCGTCGACATCCAACACCGGAATCTGTCGCATTGGCATCGCTGGAAATGTTGATAAGATTATTTACTTCAAAATAGTGTCGAGTGCTTCTCATGTCGTCGTTGAGAATTTTTTCAAGAGAACCATATTTTTTAGAACATTTTAGTTTTTATACCTAGTTGTAAACGTGAATTATGCACTTACTTGACTTAACGCTGGCCAGTCGGCTTCTTCTATTCTGCATCTTCAAACTCAAGGTTGCCGTACGATAGCAAAAACCGGATCGGTTCACCCAAGGCCTTGGCATTGAAATAAGTCAATTTGTATTTAGCCGGCATTTTATGCAAAGAACGTTATCTCAACCGAAGTGAAGTTGTGCAAAAAGCTGCCGATCTTGATGAATCGCAAAAGAAGACTGAACGTTGCGTTTTTCATTTTTTAAGTGGAAATGTGACACAGTAGAACTCGTTCTATCAAAATTCTTTTTCTAGTGAAGATATTTCTTAAGCATTTTTATTCAAGAAGTTCTTCTTTTGTTTTCATGAGGTATTAAAGTGTTGCCAAAGCTTGAAGAGCTCCAGCTTAATAGTCAGTGACTGGGCGCTTTGCGACCCACTTCTTGATGCTTTCGATGTTCAACACAGTCTTGGTGATCTTCTGCAAGTTGGGATACTCGGCGGTGACGTCGCGTCCCATCATGAAGTTCAAGTAATCCAGAACAGCGACGAAGTGAAAGTCGGCCCAGGTCAGCTTCCCAAGCGCGAAGTATCCGTTGTTCTGCTTGACAAACGAGTCGAGCTTCCCCAAGTAGAAGGGGAGAGTATCCTTCTCCAACGGTCCCAGCCTGGATTGTTTCACAGCCTCGTCTTCTTCCCAATAATAATCAACAATTTCTACAAAACAAAAATGGATAAGCGTTATGAGCCAAAACTCTGGTCATGTTAACTCATGTTATCAACTTACTAGTACGCAAATCGATGACTGTTTCAACGATAGCGTCGATTTTGAGATCTTCCAACGGATTGGCGCCGCCCAAGCCAACGATTTTGGCCACGTAGCGAGCGATAGCTACTGACTGGAAGACGCGCTGGCCATCGAACTCCAAAATAGGCATTTGACCTAACGGCATAGCTAAAAGATAATTAAAACACGATTAGAATCTCTTAAAAATGAGCTGAGGTAAGTTTTCTTAGATTCCACGCAATGTTCACTTACTAGGCTTCAATGCTGGCCAGTCGGCTTCTTCGATTCTGACATCTTCAAACTCAAGGTTGCCGTACGTGAAAATAAATCTGATGGCTTCGCCCAAGCCCTTGCAGTTGAAATAAGTCAGTTTGTACGCTGTCATCGTGTTTGCTCAATAGTTTCCTGTGCAAATGATCAGATTATTAATTAGAATTACAGCTTAAAAGGATTTTTCACACCAAAATTCGAGTTGAGAATTGCGAGAAAAACGCCGAAAAAAACGATAAACACACACTGCTTCAGCATTCTGACGACTAGGTAGGTACTACTTTCAGTTTTAGTGTGTTGATTCAGAATGCTTCAATTTGCGTGCGTTTAAAGAAGAAGAAGATCTTCCAGTTTAACTCAAAAATGTTTTCTCATTAATCATTTTATTCAATTGGAGGATGTTAAATGCTCTAAGGTATAAAATTGCAACTGTTGTTTTTAAATGATTACAATTCAGTGACCGGGCGTTTGGCAACCCACTTCCTGATGCTCTCCAGGTTCATGACGTTGCTGACAGCCTTCTTCAAGTTCGGGTATGTTGCAATGATGTCGCTCTTCGTCATGAAGTTCAAGTAATCCAGAACAGCGGCGAAGTACAAGTCAGCCCAAGTCAGCTTTCCAAGGGCAAAGTATCCGTTGTTCTTCTTGACGATTGACTCGAGCTTCTCCAAGTAGAATGGCAGCGTTTCCTTAATCAAAGGTCCACGCTTGGTTTCCTGAACGGCGACGTCTGTTTCATAGCTGACGACGGCGATTTCTACGGAACAAAGTTTATTGTGTAATTTAGACACGCGATGCTTGAACTAAGTGTAAGCTCACTCAAGCGCATATCGTTGATTGTGTCAACGACGGTGTCGATCTCCAGATCTTCCCACGCGTTGGCGCCGACTAGTCCAACTTGCTTAGCCAAGTAGCGGGTGATGGCGAGCGATTGATGAGCGCGCTTTCCGTCGACCTCCATCACCGGCATCTGTTCCATGGGCATGGCTGTAAATAGTGATAAAGTTAATTGGTTGCAAAACATCATCGAGTATGAACATAAATATGGAATCATATCGATACGGTTCAGTTAATTGACGAGTGTAAAAATAGAAGCCGATGTTATCGCGAATTGGAGTAGTTGCAAAGCAAATATTTGTTGAATGCGCGGTTGTTTTATTGTTTAATTATTAATTAAATGGAGGCGTTGGTGGGTGAGGTCGCCATTAAGGAGTTTCAATCGAAAGGGTTAGAAAATGTCCACACTTATATCGCAACTAGTCATGATAAACTTACTCGGTTTTAATGCTGGCCAGTCATCCTTTTCGATTCTGACATCTTCGAAGTCAATGTTGCCGTAAGACAACAAGAATCTCATGGGCTCGGCTAACGCCTTGACATTGAAGTAGATGATCTTGTATGCAGGCATTTTCCTCAATCAGTGGGTTTGTGTCTGTCTAAATAGCAGGAATTGACGATCAATTTCCATCTTAAAGCAACTCAGGAATTGAGAAAATTAAAATTCAAGAAATTCTTACCGAAACTGAAATCCAGATGCGCAAAAGCTGTTGTCACACGAGAAACAAGAAGGCGACTAATATTTTCTGACAACCTATTTTCTGAATTTCTATAGAAAGCTTTCAATGTGTGCTATAAAGTTGCCGGCTCTTACACACAATCGAACATTCTCCAATACCAAACAGAAAATTTTCAAGGCCTCAATGTTGAACACCACCAACAAAGCACGAAGAATTGCGATTTTTTTAACGGTCAACTCGATTTCAAATTGAGCTGAACTGACTTGAACAACTCGTCACCGGTCTCAAGGAGAAAAATTGTGAATATCTAAAAATGTTGGAATTCGTATACAATCTTCCGTTCCTGTTCTTGGAACCACCAAACTTGAAAATCAAGAGGATTTCTGTACCGGTGCCATCGGCCAAAACAATTTTCTTCTTAGTATTATTGTCTTACTTCTTAGTTTGTGCTGGTGAGTTGGATTTTTTGTTTACATCGCATTCCGCCCACTTTACTGACTTGTGTCGTTCATCCAGGCATTATTTATGACATCATCGTTGAGCCACCAAGCATAGGAAGCACGATGGAGAACGGCCACTCGAAGCCGGTAAGTGGAAAAATCAATTTTCATGAAGTTCAGATTTTCACGAAGTTTTGCAATTTTTAGGTCGCTTTCCTTCCTTATCGAGTGAACGGCCAGTACATCATGGAAGGTCTCGCCTCTTCCTTCTTGTTCACCATCGGTGGTCTTGGGTTCATCATTCTGGATCTCGCCGGTGACGGGAAGCCAAAGCTGAACAAGCTGCTGTTGACGTCACTCGGATTCATTTTCGTCATTATCAGCTTCTTCACAACTTGGATCTTCATGAGAATGAAGCTTCCGGGATACTTACAGGCTTAATTTTACTCTAACTAACCATTCCAATCTCAGTGTTTCAAGTCAACGCGAATAAAAGTTTTTTTGCTAAGAGATTATTGTGTAACATCGGCTTTGGACATAATTTTTAATAATTTTCATAACTTTTTCACCTAACATAACAGAAAAAGCGTAAACCGAGCCAATTAAACTGTCTCGATGGCGCCTTTAGGTTTCTTCTTGTCAGCAGCGATGAAAGAAGTTTCTTCGGAGTGCGGAGTCGACACATCACCGTTCGGTGGCGGTGAAATGGCTTCCTTGACAACGCTCAGTCCATTGCTTGAGTCTGTAGACAGTCTTGAAGGCGTGTGAGACCTTGAAGCTGGGTTTGACGAGCATCTCGACGAAGGTGACGAGTTTAGGTTCTCTAGAGGTATTTCTTCACTGTTGACTCTGGGGCTGCCGTCTCTCGACCTGGGCGTGCCTGAATGTGAGCGGGTTTTTGAGCCATCACGATGCTTTGAAGTGGATGGAGTATTAATTGGTGTGGTTGATGATTTTGGTGAACTTCGACGTTTTGTTGGTTCACTGAAAATTATTAAATTTTAATTCGGTTTATAGTTTGTGAAGGATTAAACTCACCCGCCGACGATTTGACACCTGCTGACACTCCCCGATGGCATGCTTTCCCTCCTCAAAGCAGATGCGACTCCCGGAATTCTATTGCTGGTGCTGAACAGCGGCCGATGCTCTCTCGGCGTTCTTGCCGACCTCGACTCTCTAAGCATTGACTGGTAAATTGGAGTCGGCGAGTCATTGAGCTGCGGTATCTCCAGAAGTTGTGCAATCTGGTACATTTTCTTTTGTCGGGCCTTAGTGCGGCCTTTGGTGAGTCGCTGTTTAGCAGCCATGCATCTGATGTGATCGTCGAAAATGAATTTCGCTGACAAGATCGGAGTTCTGTTCGTGGTACCGCGGTGAATTGTGATGTGCAGACACCTCGAGTCGTCTTTGTCACCGACGACTTCAACATCTTGAAGAAATCCGACGAATTTGGCGATGCCCCAACCGAGCTTTCGAGGGTCGGGCTCGACGAGAATCAGTTGCAGAATGTCGATGACGAGAAAGCGGCGAGACTTCGCACCGTCCTTCATGATCACCGTGCAGGCAATCAAGTCGCTGTTGTCTGCAAGATGGAATATAAATTTCTGATCGGCAGAAAACACCATTTTCATACTCAAGTCCAACGCGTTCTCGACTGTAACGCATTGCGATGGGTTTGTCAGCGGCAAGAGCTGCTCGACCTCTCCATTAATGCTTTGGCACATTTTTCTGATGAGAAAGAAGAACCGGATCGCCCGTCTCGCTTTTTCAACCTCCCCGCACGGCAATCTCCGGCTGAACTTGATTCCAGTCAACGGCGTTCCCGTCGGCGGCAGCAAAATCGTCGAATCCATGCACAGAAACTCCACGTTTAAGTTTGTCTTGATCATCTCGCTGTATTCATCCTCGAACAAATCGAGGAAAATGTCTTCCGACTTGTAAAAGTTTTTTAGAACTGTCATCGATTGGGTTCTCGCTTGGAACAGCGATGTTCTTTGTATTTCCTGCACTTGCGTGGGATTCGTGGTAAAAAGCTGTGTGAGAAGCTTCAGGGTCAGGTCGATTGTGACTAATCGAACGCGACATGCTACAATTAACAAGTGGAAATTCGTTATTTTAAGGGTGTGTTGGGTCGAGAAGTGCCTTTAATCGTTATTCAAGGCAATTTTCCACATAAATTCACACTTACAAGGCTGACTCGACGTGTTGATGATGCTCAGGAGCTTCTCGATCAGCGATCCATTGTATTTGGCCGCTGCTGTTGATGACGACTTGTTAAGCACTAAGTCCAACCAGTCTGAATTCACTCCTAAAATTACAACAAATCGATTAGCACAATCTTCAATGTTACGAGCCGAGTTTTACCATCTTGCATAGGAAGTAATTTCCAAATTAAGCGTGGAAGAAATTGTTAGCGATAAAGCGACCTTCTTAGTTTATTTATTCCTTAAAGCTTACCTTTGTTGTTGGCAAGAGCGTAAATCAGACACAAAGCCAGCAATGCCAAGTAATCGTTCTCGCAGCACTCGAGCGACTGCAGAACCATGTCGAGGAAGGGTCGGCTGCTTCTTTGAAGGTTTAGAGACGTCTCGAGGATGTGTTCCTTCTCTTCGTCTGTGATATTGACTTTTTCCAAGTCGTCACTTATGCTCGCATCGGTGGAGACACCCGCTGAGTCGTTTTGTCGTGTCGGTGGGGATGAACTGCTGGGCGAGTCGTTGTTGAAGACATCGGAAGTCGAAGGCGAGACTGTCGACGTTGAACCTTCCAAGGCTTCTTCGAGGCTTTCTCTGGGTGCACCGAAGCCGAGTGTGACTGCTTCCCGTCGATGAACATAATTATTAAGAACCTCCGACGCTCCATCACGGAACACACTTTGATCTCCATTCAAAATGACCCAAGCGAGGGCGTGCACTAGCGGGCTGTGGTTGACGACGAGAAACACGAGTGACAACAGGAACAACGCAACGACACTGGATATTCGGGGATTGCACGCCTCTTGCACGTCGTCATCGATGTCGACGATTTTGTTGAGAACTGCTGCAAGGTTTCTTGTCACGACCGCCATCGAAACCGGTGTAGGGGGTGTCAATGAGTAGATATAAAGTGGTACAAAGAGTTTGTGAAGAAGATGTTCAGTCAGGACGGCGTTCAGCCCATCGATCTGCAGCAGGAGAATGTCGTTTAGGTAGTGTAGATGATCCAAGTGTTCCGCTACGAGGTTTGAAAGGCGGCTTTGCGACTGGTGGTCGGTGTCATCCCTCACACACGCGTCCAACTCCAAGATATGCTTGCCGATGAACCAAACCAGGTTTGTGAAGTAAGGAGCGGCTGTTCGATCCCTAATGAACTGCTGCATCGAATCGTTCTCCACCTTGTAGACATTAAGTGTGATGGTACGCACTGCAATCCGCACCATCGATTCGGGGTGATTGAAGAACTTGATAGCTTCGGTGTAGAGCGGGAAGTCGTTTGTGTGTTCATTGAAGAAGAAATGGATGGTATGAGGATTGAGCTTGAGGCTGAGTGTCTTGAGGAATAAAATGTAGTAGCCCATGACGTCTTCGTCTGAGAAGTCGAATTTGTGCACGATGATGGAGTTGACATGGTTATTCGAGAGTAAATAGTCTGAAGATCGACAAAATTGATTAAAATACGTCGTCATCCCAGACAGGGAGCGTCCAACTTACACAAACTCGTCTCGTTCCGGATGTTCTCGAAGAGAATGTTGAGGGTCTGCAGGAGTTGAACGCAAACGAAGCTCGAACCGCCGCTTTTCTGCCTCATGATACAGAGGAAATAGCTCAACATGTTCTTTTCCAAAAAGAAACTAAAAAAAACAAATTTTCAAGGTGACGTCGCCCACAAGCTGATAAGACCTTTGAACTCACTCGAAAACGCTGCTGTCATTCTGGTCTCCCCAGATCAGGATCTCTGCTATGCACCTGAGCGACTCCACCAACAGCCCGCGGTTCTGCTCCGATACATTTTGATTTTTCTCTAAGACACTGTGCAGAATCTTTAGATTTTCCAACGACAGGCGATTTTTGGGACTTCGCTGTGTCAATCCGAACCAGCTACGCGACTTGAACATTTTTTCACTAGCATAATAGCCCTTCAAAGTGACTGAGTAGCGAGTGAGATGAAGGATAATTTAATTTTCTATGGGAATTTTCCTTTGTTTTGAAACTTGAAATTTTGAGGGGACGAACTGCGATGGACTGAAAAGCGATTTTTGAGTTCGCTACCCCTCGACAGCCAAACTTTAACGGCCGTCGCTACTCAATAAGTTGTTTCCATCGCTTATTTATTTGAAATATCCGTCTTCAAAGTCGTCAAAGTAGTGAAATAACACTCGTCACCATGCCTCGCACCAAAGTCAGCCGCAAAGTCGTGAACACAAAGCGCGCCCGCGACAATTCGGCCGAACTCGAAGAAATTTCTCGCGATTTTGAAATCGAATCTGAGAGTTCATTGCAGATGCTGCAGTCGGAACACAACAAATCGCTGCGAGAAATCGACGCCAAGTTTGAAGAACTCAAGCGGATGATCCCGCCGCACGTTCTCCAGATGAAGCTCGGCGATTTGAGAAAAATGAAAAGTTTCAATGAAGTCTTGATCGACGAGAAGATGAGCAATCTGAACGTCACTGTGAAGGAAACAGTCACAAGAGGCGATGAAGGTAAGAAGCTCTGCATATTTATGGTACATTGGTTCTCATTTCATCTTTCTTAACATCTTATTGCATGAAACACATTTAATTATTCACTGGCCTAACACTTTCTACTGTCATCTCGCTTCCTCTTCACCCTTGCCTGTCTATCGATCCTCACCTCAAAGGGTACATTACAGAAGGAACGAGTCGCTTCACTTCTGGATCAGAGTCGGTTTCGAACAAGTCGATCCACAATCACAACGTCTCGGTTGTAGCGTCGCTTAAGAGAGTACAAAGCACTCGTCGCCGAAGCAAATCGGCTTGCAGTGCACCGTCGTCGATTGTTACTCCAGGACCACGCAACGTGATGATGAGCGCTGCTAAAGGAAAAACGCCGATGGCTTATCAGCACCAGCCAGCACCACACACTTCTCGCTCGAAATACCGCACACCGATGAGCAACTTGACTCGCCAGAAAGCGATCAGTGTCGACCGCATATACGGTGCGATCACGCCAAAAGTCAATCCACAGACACCTTTGTCGATGTTGCGCCATGCAAGAGTTGGAGAAGCTGCGTTCTCCGTCACTGGAAGTCCCATTGTTCCATCGAAGTAAGTTCGAGGCGCCTTTTTAATTACAGTTTGATACAAAACTATTTCTTTTTAGCTTCGTCGAAGACACCGCCAACGTCAACATTCCAGTCGCCGATGGAATTCTCTCAATTCGTCCTGAAAACATGGACCCGAACAATCTCGACCAGGCCTTGCTGCAGAAGATCGATCAGAACACCTTCAATCACTTGCGCACATTGAAGGCCAACCTGGACATTCTCATGTCGGGCTTCAGCAAGAAGTTCCACCATTATTAAATCATTTTGGCACTGAAGAGTGATTGACTTAAGTTTTTGAAATTATTTCACAGTTAATTAAAGCATAGATAGAAATAAAGTTTTTTTTTACACTAATGAAATCAAATTTTTATTTAGTCTACCTCTTGACATCGTCTCTTTGAAGGAATCTCGTCGTCAGATCATAAAAACCGAAGAAGATCGCACCGCCGAGTGTAATCCACATGACTCGGGGCACAAAACCAGCACAGAATCCTTTGATGCCCTTCTCCTTGTAGATTGACTTTGTGAGCTTAAAGATTGTGTTGTTTTTGGTCCCAGATTCAGCGAGCATGATTCTCGTCTTGATGACGTCCAAGGGAGTCGTCAGTCCAGCTGCGATTCCACCAGAGATTGCACCACAGACAGCGACAGACACTGGCGTCAGTGGTAGACCCGTCATTGGCTCCCACTGGATCTTCAGGTACTCCCACAAGGGAAATTGGATGAAGCTGAATGGCACCTCACGGAAGATTGTCGGCCCGAAGCCTCGATAAAGTCCTTTGCACAACCCTTCCTGTCGGTAAGCTTGTCTCAGCACTTCAAGCGATGAAATTCCAGCTTTCACCATCAGCGCTTGCCTACGTTGCTTAGCAATTTCCACTGGGACACGAATAAGACAGGCGACAATTTCACCACATGACGCTGCAGCCATGTGAACGAACGGCGCCTGTTCTTTGGTTGTGTGCTGATTTAGAAACGATTTGATCGACTCGTAAGTGAAGAAAAAGAGTGCCGCGGTTGGAGCTGATCCAGTCGCCGCCGGACCTAATCCTTTATAAATTCCGCTGAATCCACCCGACCGCCAGAAGCCTCGTTCACTCTGGAGTCGTGTCTTGACAGTGTCGATTGGGAAAAGCGCAACATCGACACAGAATCCTGCGACTCCACCGGCCTGAAACGAAAAGTCAGATTTAATTGATGATTCTGAGGTGCTGAGTCGTGGCTACATACAACCAGTGATGACCAGTAAAGATTCGTGGCAATCAGTGGCTTAGCTTCAACTTCCATCGCTCAGTTCATTTAAAAATTAAAGAAAAAATTATCCTCGACTGATAAAAACAAACTCGAGAGAAGTGAACCAACTGAAATGACATGAAGCGAAGTTTTATAAACTTTTTGAAGCGCCGCCGCAGACAAACGAACTGAGTCGAAGAAGGCTTTGTAACCATTCATTATCAAAACGTGCTTCGAACACTACAGACATCAAAAATGGATCCAGCAGTTTTAAACGCATTGATAGTTGATTACTTAAGCAAAAAGGACAAAGTGCTTGCAGAGACCGCGAAAGCTAAGTTGAAAGTCGTAAGTAGTCGCTCAATTAAGTTGAAAATCGAGAAAACGTGAAAGCGTTCAAGCACATTTTTTTTTCACCCAGAACGCATTTTGCTTCTTGGTCCAAATTCGAGCATGTCTGGCTTTTTCAAGCATGCGATTTTGTAAACTCCAACTAAACTAAACGTTTAAATTGTTTTCATTATCAGAGCGCTGCTCCTAAAGGCTGCCCCAAGTTCGAAGAAATCGTTGACTTCTACCAGAAAAATGCCCCGAAAAAAATCCCTAAGATCACAGCTGCCGCCGCCGAATCCGACTCTGACGACTCCGATGAATCTGAAGATGAGACTCCAGTGAAAAATGGAAAAGCCAATGGCAAGGCACCGGTTAATGGAAAGGCTGCTGCAAACGGAAAAGGCAAAAAACAGGAATCAAGCGATGACTCGGACGATGACAGCGAAGAGGAGGTTAAACCAGCAGTGAAGACAACAGCAAAGGCTACCCCCGCTAAGGTCATCGCCAAGAAACAAGAATCAAGCGATGATGACTCCAGCGAGGAAGAAGAAACACCGAAACCACAGGTGAGCAACGAGGCGCCTTTAACCAAAAAATTTTATTAAATTTTTTTTCATTGCTTTTAGGCTAAGAAAGCAGTACCCACACCGGCAAAGAAGGCAGACAGTGATGATTCCGATGACTCTGACGAAAGCGAAGATGAAAAACCAGCAGCCAAGACACCAGTTAAAGCCGTCCCTGCTAAGAAACCAGTCGCCAAGAAGGAATCCAGCAGTGATGACTCAAGTGACGAAGAAGAACTTAAGCCAGCTGCCAAGGCT
>JPYR01000373.1:45412-63217 GCA_000775305.1 Belgica antarctica
CATTGGATCTGTCATAAAGTTCTCATCCTTACGACTAAGACATCTAACAATAACACTAAACACAAATGTACACGACGAGTAATTAATTATTCATCAATAATTTTCTTGTTTTTGTATAGCGATATTTTTAGTCTCAAGAGTTTCTTCATCATAGTTCATTGAAAATAAAATAAAAACCATCGAAAAGTAATTTTCTCTTGCCTCGAAAGAGAGAAGTCGTAAACGTTTCGTTCACATTTCACCTTCAACGCAATCGCTCGTAGAAAAAAAGAATTTCCATGACAGTGTCATGTTCATCAGATCAGCGTTTCCGGTGATGATTCAGTCGCTATTAGAAATTTGAGAATCGTTCGCTGTCGGAATTGCGCAGGAAGTGGCCGCGCTGGAAGAGAGCGGGTGGAATATCGAAGTGCTGTGTGGGAGCGGGTCGGGGAGTCGTCGACGTTCCCGAGTTGAGACTCGACGAGCTCATGCCGCGGAGATAGTTATCGTCGCCAATCGGCTCCTGCTGACTCCCGATCTTCATCTCTTTGTTCTCCTTGTTCCGGTGTTTCCTATGAATTTGTTCGAGGTGCATTGCTACTTTGCTAAGCTCTTGGAGGGTCTGCCGCGTCAGCATCATTTCTTCGCCATTGCCCAGGTTGCTGTCGAAAAACTTCTGCATCACGTTCATATTCGTGATTATCAGCGTGTGGAGTCTTTGGAGGTATCGTGCTGGGTCAAGCTGCATTACTAAGTCAACTTCGAGCGGCGTTTCGTCTATCGACTTGCAGCCTTTGTTGTTAGGATCAGACTCGTTGCAACTGAAAGACAAACGAGAGTAATTAATGTTGAACTCGAATGCAAATTAATGTTGACTCACCATGTCCAAACCCCGTTGATGAATGCACAGGGATGGAACGTGTCTAATCGCCGCTTGTTATTCTCACAGATTTTGCTCAACAAGTCCACCCACTCCTTCTCTTCAACGCAATTGGACGTCTGAATGTACAACGGCCGATCCTTGCGAATAATCTACAAAAGAAGAAATCACCGTCATGAGAAATGGTTCGAGACAGGAAACGGAATTTGCGGCCATGTAAGATGATACATTTATCAACGTGGATAAAAAAAAAGCGAATGGCTTCTCAGCGCTTTATCACGAAGCATGGAATAAATCCACGTTGGAAAGAATAGAATCGCCCAGAGTCGGTTAACAGACCTGCGAGTCATTTACTTCGCATCAGTTTTCGATCAGGCCAATTAACCGCACAAGAAAGCATTCAACACAGGAAGCAGCGTCGGTTTCCAGGTGAGTGCTGAGAGGTTCGAGGGCTCTGTGAGTTGGGTGATCGGCCTTGGCTATTTACTTGATCACTCAGCTGATACAGGCCCTTGCTCTCGTCGCTGACAAACAAGCTATTCTTCAATTATTCGCGCACACCGACAAAATCTCGGCTCATCAGCAAGCGCTCATAAACAAAGAATTCTAATTACATCGCAAATCATTTTTCCATCACTCTCGGGCAGAGACAAAAGAATCAGTGAATGATGGAAAAATTATTGCGCGAAAGTCAAATCAGAAAACGAAAGAAGAAAGAAAAAAAATCTGTGTCAGTTGGGTAATTGGCGTGTTTCATTGTGGATCTCGGGCTCCGATGGTGCAATTATGATGAATGCCTCTAAACAATCATAATTGCTGCGAATAAAAATGCGCATGAAATGAAATTGAAAGAAGAAAAGTTTAACTTCCCATCTAGAGAATCATAGAAGAATGAAAAATTGGAGCGAACGAGTAACAAATTCACATCGCCATCTGGCGTTCGCCTTGCGCCATCATCAGATTTCGAATCATGAAACTTTTTTCTCATCATTTTCATAAGTTTCTTCGCTCTCATCATCCCAATCACCACAATTTAAGTTTCTCCAAAAAGAAAACCACCTAGAAGAGCCAACAATTGCTTTTCAAATAGTGGCTCGTTTCCCAGCCCGAAGAGCCACTTTGCATAATCACTCTAGTGCCACGATTAAATAGCAGAAGATCGAGAGCGATGATCCGATTCCGCTAAGCGGCAATTGTCCAATCGATTTCATGCTATAATTTGTCACGCAACTGTTGTCGACTTTTCGGACTCGCCGTCCGCCGTCTGGACGTGAATTTGCATCATCCATAGCCACCATAAACGTAAAGCAAACGCGGAAGAATCTTTTATCATGTCTGAGATGATTCACTAGTTAACGTCTGAAAAGTCACTCTCGGAGAGGCGCTTTAAACGGTTGTGTGGGTTCTGCACATCGCAAATGATTCACGTCTCGACACTTACCTTAAATATGTTTTGCATTTTAAAGCTGCGTTCCTCAAGCCTCTCGACAGCTACAAGTTCCGTCAAAGGAATATCACAGATTGGCTTCTTGCCTTTTGATTTGCCGTAGCTCAGCGAGTGTGTCGTCAACCGGAAGTAACGCTGCTTAAAGTTCCGCCGCCCAAAGCGCTTTCTGTTTTGAGCATGTTTCGTCATCATCCTAGGTGGAGAGAACAAAGGGATTAATAAGGTTGTCAACTAGCACTGTGTGTAAAGGGTGACAGGTAGATGTGTGCAACCTGCATGTCAGTGTTGCATCAATTGCACACTTCTAGACGTGATAACATCGACAACTCAGAGAATTAACTTACCATTCTCTAAGGAATTGCACAATGGAACAGAGAGTGGAAACGTTTATGGATCAATTAGACTACCGGGAAATGATCGACTTACCCGTCTTTGAGCAAAATCGGTTTGGTTTCTGTCATCCCTTCTTCCACCTCTAGTGGTTCATTTGCCGAGATCGCGTCGAGGAACTTCTTTACAGCGTCAACGTGCTTTTCGGTGCAAAACTTCTTGTACAATTCCACAGTAAACTCCTCCTTGGCATGCTGCTGTGCTGAGCGCGAACTCACGAGGTTGCCAAGCGTTTGAATCGTCTTCGAGATAAGAGTCAGTGTGCGATTTGTTTGAACGTCCTGCAAGAACAAGAAGAATTGTAAAAATGAAATCACAAAATGTGCAAGAACAAGAAGAATTGTAAAAAATGAAATCACAAAATGTGCAAAAACAATTTTTCAAAGTTGAGAAGAAGAAACCGCAAACTTCCGGCCTCGAATCTTGTGTCGGTCGGAGATGAACTTTTGAGAATGAAGCAAACAGAAGCGAGGGAAGGCATTGGAATGTTCTTAGGCAATTGGGTTCTGTTCTCAGTAATAATTTCTTTCACGCATTACGGGCCTTTTTACGAGTAGACCGTAAGCCCGTTTGCTCGTACAATTCGGAAGCAATAACATTTTTTGTAGTTGTTTTTCTGTTTAATTCGTAATCTTGACAGTTTAGGCCTCAGAAAGCTGGGCTTAGTGCTGCTAAACATGTCTCGAACCCAATACAAACTTTAACACCCCCTGATTTTCAGCATTCTCAGCGAGAAGTTGATTTGTGGCGTCGTCAAATCGACTTTGAAGACTGCTCAAATATTTACAACACCAACGGAACGTGATCGATTTAACAACGAATTGATGAGGTGCTGAGCGTCACGTCAAATCCATGTGACACATTTTTCAATTATCTTTGCTTGAAAGTGAGTGATGATTTATGAAGATTCACTTTGCTGATTTTAAAAGTTATCACATTGGCATGTGAAACAACCCACGAGAATGAGAAAGGAAAATAAAAGAAGAGACTTCTCAGCAAACATCATTAAAACAACAAACAGCAGCAGAATAAGCAGCGACGAATAAAATAAAACAAAACAAACTTCAATGAATGAAATTTGATTTCGTTTTCGTTTGTAACACGAAACTATTTTTCAATGAAAAAGCGAAAAAAATAAAATATTAAAATAAGTGAGACGCAGTGGAGGAAAGACGACTGCGGGGTTGGCAACAGTGGCTCCGAATATAAATTTCAATTAGATCACAAGGTCGCAATTAGTCAAACACCAAGTCATCCGGGGATTTGTTGCTTAGGGAACGGTTCAGGTAAGGTTTTTTGGCCGGTTAAGGCAAATAAAGGGTGGGAGGGTGCTTGACTCGTTCTCCGAAGCCGGTCAGATGTCTCGAGTTATCAAGATTCACTTTGCTCTTTACTGTGATTAAAGTGCAACTGACGACCTCGACGATTTCAAGTTTATTCAGCGAATTTTACTGCCAAGGCTAAGAAAGTTTCAATTCGAGTTGCCATCCCTTTAAAACTCCAATTTGAATTAATTCATTACTTCACTTCTGTCGCCCTCCACGACACTCGAATTATTCTTCGCTCGTGTTCATTAAACAATCGCTACTAGATTGACAAATACCTAAATCAATCGCCCCGAACGATTCGCATTGTTCAATTGTATTGAGTCATTAGTAACGACTAAAAATGTAAAGTGGCAAACGAGCGGCGCGATAAAATTCTTGGAATTTCGAGCAAATGCCCACATCCTGTGCGAGCAGTTCTTGCGGACATTACGACAAAAGGGAAGAGCAAGAAGAAGAATCGTAACTCACCAATGGATCCGTCGTGAGATCGAAGAGTTTCGGTCCGAGAATGGCGGGAGCGAAGAAACGTAGGAAGATGAATCCCGAAACGACCGAGTAGCGAACCTGTTGCACAAAAAAGTTGTTGATTAATTAATGAGTCGACATTATCGCACGGTTTCCATCGTCGCTTACCTCTTTATTGGCAGGAAAGTATCTAGTCGCACTCTCACGCATGTTGTAGAAGATTTCGCACAGCACACGGGGACATTGCGGGGCGCTTTTAATGATGGCATCGAACACCTTCTCGAGGTATTCGAAGAGGTTGTTCAGATTTTGATCGATTTTATCTTTCTCCTTGATTCGCGTCGGATCTATTTCGCAGCACTTTTTCTCGTGCAAAATCAGCTCGACGATGGGTCGTAGCGTTGAGTGAAGGTAGTGCAAACCACTCAGTTTCATGGCCTCGTCCATCATCTTCGAGACGAGTGTGTTGCCTCGGAATATTGTCGTCGGGTCAGTCAGCTTGCAGATCTCGTACTCGGCGAGGTTTTGGATGATCTCAACTATTCGCTGATTGTGGGTGAACAGTTTCACGAGCGGCTGGGCGATTTCTTGCTTGTTCGCTACCATCTCGCCAAGCAGGTACACAGTAGACGTCGTGATGGGCCGCTGGTGCACGCTCTTAATAAGGAGATTCAGCAAGTTATCGTAGTTGGCGAGTGGAAAGACATGGTCGGCTTGATACTGGAGTTTCAGTCGTAGAGAGCCCAGCGAGTTCTCGCAGCTTAGCCGCGTGCCAGGTGGAGTTGCGCATGACTTCTCTAGACGTGAGTCACTTGATCGAGGTAGCATTGTGTACCAGGCGGATTTTTGAATGTTTTGAAGCTCTTGCTTTCCTCTCGCCGACAATCGCACTTCTCCCAGGAACAAATCGTCAGCCATGCCCGCGGAATGCCAAAGCTGCACTGCAATCTCGTTCAGATCATTTCCTCCGAATGGCGTCACTGTGTAGATTTTACTATCACTCGTTCCGTGTGCCCCATGCGTAAAGTCGTACAAGTTAAATTCAAAGACGTCATCGAAAGTCGGATGAATGGTTTTCTTGCGTACTTTCGTTCGGCGCGTGATTTTTCGCTTGTTCGTGTATACGGCGCTGATAATGGCGTACGGATCGCATTGGTTGTTCTTCCGCGTGAGATCTTGGCAGCCTTTCAGTTTCACTTGAATGCGCTGGTTCTGATGATGGGAGTTTGTGTAAGGAACGCGAAGGAAGTTCCCCGACGACTTCTGAATGTTGTTCATGTTATTGTTGGAGATGATATTGGAGACATCTTGCTGGCTGCTCGAGCGCGACAGAATCGTGCCGTGAGTTGAGTGAAGGAGCTTTGGCGATTTGTGATTTGCCGAGGGCGTGAACAGGGTGGTACTTGTGTAATTGTTGCTTGTCGACTTGAAATTTTCTTTGCTGTTGTCGTCATGATCGTTCAGCACTTTCACTTCAATGTGTGCCATTCCCTGAACCTCAGAGTCGTCATCGACCGGCCGCAAGGGGAACCAATGATCCTTGTTATTGTACAAGTGCAAGTCACTTTTTCTTATTGCTATTTTTCCAACTGCTCTGTCCTGTTTAAGATGACGGTCACGTTCCAGCACGTACACCGATAAGTAGCGGAATTTTCTAGGAATCTCGAAGGCAAACTCTTCGCCGAAGAAAGGCGACTGGTTGCGCTGTGTCTGTGTCCGGGAGATTTCTTCTTGGTCGAGGGCGACAGTACAGTAGACATCCCGGTTTGTTGCTGATACGGTGCGGCCAGTGAGATTTTTTGCTTCACCTGGAAGTGGAGATTAAAAGAAGCGATAAGAATGGTTGCCTTGATTCTTGTACAGTCTATGGTGATAACAAGAGGAAGACTCGAGATAACGTCGAGCGGAAAAGTCTTTCAATTTGCTTATCAATGAAACCATTTGAAAAGCAATGTTTTAAAATTCATTCACACATCAATCTTTGGGGAAGTGAGCGCGAGCAGTTCATTCATAAAAGCCGCAAGTTTTTCTTTTTCTCTGCTCACTTCATTCATAAATCAAGAGGCGATAAACAAACGAACGGAAAAAAGAAGAAAAAAATAAAACACCAGCATGCAAATGATAAATGGCACAACGCGGTGGAAAAAGAGAACGAAAAACTCTTTTTCATTGAGAAATCATCGACAAGACGGCGAACGGGGGCGAGAGGAAAAATCAATGAAAAGTTCTATTTCGATCGAAAGGCGATTCCCGTCCGAGAAAAGAAAGAAGATGCGATTTTCTCGTTTCATTCTTTGACGACCTTTGAGCCCGGGTGATTGAAGAAAATCTCTTCGCTACTAGTGGAGGGAGGAAAAGTTTTCAAAAATCTTCTTCTTAGTGTTGACGAATTTTCCTCACAGCAGTTCACTACGACGACATCATCACAGAACACCGAAATTTTCATTCACAACTCGACTCGCATGTGTTTGTTGTTTAGGGTCGCCCCTTCGTCGTTCAGCATTTTCATTCATAAAATTTTCTCGCTGTGCGAGGGATGGAAAAAAACTTTCGGTGAGGGAAAGGAAATGAATGCGCACGTCAAGTGCGTGTCGGAGCTATGCAGTTTATTATTGGAATAAATCATTTCTGCATGTGGGAGCGCTCGAGTGACCCATTTTTTCGGCTGTCACAGCGAGGAGCGCTTTAATTAATCCGCCCGGCTTTTGTCGTCGCATCGTCTTCGATTCGTCACTTATCTCACACTCATTTCCAGCGAATTTAATGACAATTTCCTTGAATAATCCCACCTCGACGATGGAAGCTCTCCCATTCATCGACACATTTTCATTCAAAAAACCTTCAGTCGATGTGAGCTGCAGCGGTGTGCGTGAGCCATGTTTTCATTCATTAAAACACTTTTGTTCAGAATGAAACTTTTCTTTTTTGCTGCCTGGCAATGGAGCCCGCTTTTAATGCTGAATTGTGGTCTTTCGACATCGATATGAAGACGAATAATTAAGACGAGCTGATCAATTATAATGCTCGCCAGCCCATGTACGAAACAATGTGACATTTAAACACAATTTCATTGAATAATTTCGGGTTTGCTTCACACCTGCAAAGCCTGCCTGAAATTCGATGCTTCGAAGGTAAAAAGTCAGAAAAGTCGAATTGAACGGGAAATTGAGGCAATCAGCGGTACCCTGCGACACTGCGAGATGAGCTCGAGGGCCTTGGCTGTCGCTAAGGTCGGACGATTAAACGAAATTCGGCTATTTTGCGAGCACAAACGATGTTTACTGGGCTCTGCCATTGCTCAAACTTTGCGAGCCAGCTGAGTCGAACGTTTCGCAATTCTGAATCGATCATTCGCACAGTCAACACTTGCACTTCACAATCACGGATCTTTAGATTCACTCCGATCGTTGATTCTTACCTATTTTAATCCTTAAAAACTCTTCTGTTCTGCTTTGCTCCATTTTTTGTGTTTTATTTTCGTTTATCCGATAATTTCATAACTCTACGCTTAAGTCCAGTCCATCGGCTCTTATTTTCGTGTATCCGATAACTTCAGTCCATCGGCTCAAGACTTTACTTCACTTTGTCACTATTTGTGTTTTTTAATCCATAGTTTGATGCCGTTTTTATATTAATTTTGAGCGAGCGACAAAAATTCACTCGTTCAGATTTCGAGTGGGTATGCGAGTTTGTCGATGGGCACCCAGCTTTGAATTCTCAGCGACCAGTAAAAATATTGTCGTCCTCACTAACACCTGCAAAGAATATCCGAATAAGTTTCTTCGTCGAGAGAAACAAGATTGAATGTTTTATGTCCAAGAAACTTGAGCGACGTTTATGTTCGGGTAGGTCACCAAGCACTCCAGTTATCCAGTGCAGACCTCAGCTGACGACGGTCACCATAAACTCGATCGAATATCACGCACAAAGTCGCGCTTGTGCCGTTAGATGAACACGTTGTGTAATGAGTAATAAAGCGAGAATTCTATGAAACGAAACGGTGACGTCGATTAAGCATCTCCATAGCGTCATGTTAATTAATTCCATCATGGGAAATCACATCATATGAGTTCAGAGTAATCCGCAGATTCACCTGAAAGACTTCCGCGCGCAATTTCGCATTACTCTACGTCAGCCGCTTTTCATTTTTTTCTGCTTTCCCTCAATTTCCCGATCAGAGTTTCCGATTGAGCAATCAAATTGAAAATTTAAACCCTTTCTCTGGTGAAATATCGCCGAGCAAGCCCGCTCGATTGGAAGTTTGATTATTTTTAAACGTGATATCGATCGATCATCAAGTCGTGTCTTTGGCAATAGCGTTTCTTTGGACATAAAACATTATCTCTGGCTTGTTTGGGATGAAAATTAAGCATGACAGGTTTGAGTCATTACTTCGAATAAAGAGACAACCACAGAATTCCGTCCACCTACACTCGAGATATTTTATGCGAAGGTTGTAAAGTCGATTAACGATTAACTCGAAAAATTTTCTTTTTCAATTCTGATTTACGATTCACTGTTTTCACTATCACTCCAAGTATTCAAATAAAGTCGCCGAGTCTGATATCATTCAATTAATGACAACGCGCTCATTAAGCTTCTGGTGAAATTCGTCGACTCTCTTTTCGGTCGCTTTATTTTTATTTTTCGAGTTTCCGGTGCACGATTTATTTATTTTTATTCTTTTTTCGTCGAGTTGCACTTTTGGAACTGCTTCTTTGTGTCGTAAACCCCGCTGTCACTACGTCCACGAGCTGATATTTGTATTCGCTTTCGATAAAAACTCAAATTTCGCGTATTGAAATGTGGAAAATCTACGAGTACACTAACCGACATCAGTCTCGTGCGAAGGTTTAATAATAACTAAGTATTGCTACGAAGCTAATGAGCAAACACAACAAAACAGAGGAAGAAGAAAAACCGACCTGAAAATCATGAATGAATTTTTGTTGTTGTGAGAGAGGCTAGGATGGGTGCCGACGTTCGGGACGGTTCGGGAAATTTTCCGCGCCCGAATATCTCCATTTTATTACTGCTTTCCAAACTTCCTTTACATATTTTGTCCCAAAATACACTCAACCGCCCTTACACTCTCCGGCTCGTAAAAATTGAGAGACTCAACGCGAGATCGGTTGTAAATTTTTCTGCTGTGCGGTGATTTGTAGAAAGAAAAAATTCAAATTTCTCGAAAAATATCTTCGAGGCATGTTCAAAACATGAACGACTTCCGATCGGAATTCAGTGGATGTTCCAATTTCGACCGCAAAATATTGAGTTTCTTATGACTTCATTGTCTTTCCATTCCATTCACTCATTCATTCGCCAAAGTTTTTTGAACGATTTAAAATTCAGCGTGTCGACAGGTCGCGATGAATGGAAATACCGCCGGGCTGGACTCATTTAATGCATTTTTATGTTGTTGCTTTTGGATTTGCATTTGTTTCGACGGAGAACTGAAAGCGGAAATGAAGTTGTTGTTGCCTGGGTGATAAGAGGCCGCATTTTCCCAATACCAACGACTTGAACCAGCCCGACGCTCTCGATCGGTTGCGGGCTTGTAATTTCATCGACATATGCTCGACAGCATGTTCGGTCTGCACACCAACAACATCTGCCCTTCCGCTACGATGCCGAAAAAAACACTTTTACGGATTCCTTCTTTCACGTCTTTTGCTTTTCTCCAACACATTCCTTTCGGCATGGTGTGCTCCACGGCCCAAGCAGCGAAGACGGCCAAAAAGGAGAGAAGTACATCATAAAAAGTATTCTGCTCCTCTGCTTCTTCTTTCTCACCTCGTACTGCTGATAACATTTCGATGGTGTGTGCGCGATTGGAAGCCCGTTGGGTTTACAATGGATCGATTTACGGGGGTTTCAGTGTGAACCGTTTTATGAGCTTCGTTAATTAAGAGATTTTCTACCTGCGACTAGAAATTCTTACCGGAAACTTATTGCGTTGCTATCGTGACTGTACTCAAATAAAATAATTTCAAATTAAATTTTAAAAGGGGCCAATTGAAGCCTAATTTAAAGTTTTCTTACAAGCAACTTCGTCATTTTGCGATAAAGTTCACGACAAAAATAAATGATCAAACGGAAGCAAAGGTAAGCTACCTGCTTCAACCATCACCGACCCTTTTGTGGTCGAAGGCGTTCATGTCAAACATCCGGTGGTAGTGAAACAATAGCACGGATCAGTTTCCACGCTGAAAACACAACAAAGAACGACGCCACTAACGAATTCAGCCAGTAAAAGGAAAAGCGGAACTTACTTTCCACTCCACAACAGAATTAATCATTTTGATTCACTTTTAACTATTTATTTGGACTGATGAAACTTCATTTTTTTCCAACTCTCAACCTTCATCTCATTTCTCGACGAGGCCTATTGTTTTTGGCGGATATTTTCCCTCGCAACTGACAGTAAAGACAAAGAATAGTTTTTTTTTTCTGTAATTTGATGTTTTTATTATGAAGTTTTTTAACTGGAACAAAGCATGAACAGATGATGGGTTTTTACTTTTTTCTGTCTTGTTTAATGGGAAACTAAGTGGAAATTCAGTTTTATGAGAAACATTTCAATGCTTTTTGCAGAGCAAACAAGCATCGTTCGCATTTTCAAGTTTCCAGAATCCAAGTGAATTCTCAAATTTTCCCGAAAACGCTTCCGATTTCCCATCAAAACAGAAGCGTTTGCCCCGAAAACATTTCGTCTCACTTCCGAAGAATATAAACCTTACCTACATCAAAGCCAGTGGAAATCTAAATTTACAACAAGTTGAAAAGTCTGTTTTGATCTGCGCTTCTAAGTTTGTTTCTTGTTTTTATCCAGTTGCGATATTTACAAGCTGTATATTTGGATGTTAATAAAATCACACAAAAACTTTGTCATGACATAAATCTCTTCATGTTTTTGGCTTGGAAAAAGATTGAATTCGAGGTTGTCTAGCAGATGTGTCACGCTTTAAAATTGATTACAAGTGTCTTGCAACGATCAAATAGCTGTTGATAAAGCTATTCAAAGGCTTTAACGAATTTCATTCTGATATATTGCATCTGGTGACCCCAGCCACGGATAGTTCCTCCATTTTAAATAGTCACAAATTGTATTAAAGCTAACATTGTAAGTTTTGAATTGGAAACTTTGGACATATTTTGCAAGTTAGTTTTTTCTCTGCCTTTGTCTTTGCTTCTCTTAAAACCTTTTATTTAAGATCGCTTTTATGACACAACTTATGAACTTCGTGTTTCATCGCAGCAAGAGAAACCCGTTGGCCTATAATCACGTCATAAAGCAGTTTAATAAGGGAGAACTGAAAGGAAATTTGCATGATTTGTCACGTAAACAATTTTAATTGTATCTTTTTTCATTCATTCTAGCGACCTAGTTTTCAGTAGAGCGCGATAATGACTTTTTTCGAAATAAAATCTATTTTTCCAGTCTCGTCAAATCCTTTCTCAAGAAGTTTCAGCTTAAGTCTTTAATAGCATTTTTGTAGCATTTAAGCTAAATGTTTACAGAAGAAGAGTAAAATCTCTATTTATAAATATTCTGGCTCTCAACAATGCTATAAATGAAGTGAAAAAGTAAAAACTATAAACTGACGTCGACAATGGAACGAGAGGTTTGGATGTCGTTCAATGTAAACAGTAGAAACACTTCCGGAAACTCGTTGCATTAAGACCGGAAACTCGTTAGACTGCAGTGAACAAAAGAAAAAAGCTGTTTCTGTGCAGCCTCGATTGGGGTGCCTTACAACACCGCGCAGTGCTGTCTTCAAACGGGCGCAATTAAATGTTCTCGCCACTTATGATTCTCGACGACGAGCGAAAAGTTCTCGAAACGTTTTCTCCAGCCATCGATGCTATGACAATCGCTAGCAGATTGCAGTGTTTGAAACGTCGCGTGATTTTTGTCTTGTTCCCGGTTTAAAGTGGATTCTATTCATACGCGAATCGTGTTGTATCACGATGTCACATGTCTCATCATAAGAAGATTCGAATAATCAGAAGCGTCATGTGTGACGTGCGACAGCGGATGAAACACGAGAGAAAGTTCACGGACGAGCTGTGCGGGTTTTAAAGCAATCAAATTTCATTTTCTTTCGTCTCTTTGTAGATTATTGTTGGCGTGATGACTGTTTTGGGCGGTTGCTGCTGCTCAATGCTTCCGACGATGTTATTGTTGTTCAATGTTGTCGGCAACGACAGAATGTTTGACGACCCAAAGCTCTGTGAAATCACAAAAAAACACAATTCAGCGTGTGCGAAAGGCCAGCTTTAAATAATGCTTACCTTTTTCTCCTTATAACTGCGACCCCTGACACGGGTTGTGTTTCGGCGAACCTGATGATTAGAGGATGCTTTCTGAGAAAGGCGCATCGACGAGAAGGTGCTCCCTCTTCGACCTAACTTGAAGTTCGGTGATGGCAACTCGGTGGCTTTGGAAACGAATTAAAAAATCTCGATTAAAGTTTCATCAAACGTTGAAAGGCCGTGTTGGAGTGGGTGTGAGAGGTCGTGGTTTGGAATGAATCGAACATTACGGCCGCAACATGATACAAGAGAAGGGGTGAAAAGGGTTCTAAGCCTGCTTCTTGTGACTTCGAAACATCCATCTACGTGGCGATAACGATGGAACGGACTGCAAACAAGCAACTTTGGACTGCAGCAGACACAAAGCTTTGGACTTGGGACAAAGGGGTGTCATCAAGAGTTACATACGCTAGTTGATTTGACAACGTGTATTTGCGGGCTACTCTCCATCCGCCTTAAAAAAAATCATTTTTTTCGGGTAGAGAAAAGAAAAAAGTGATAACGAATGAAATAGAGAGAACAATCAAAGACAAATGTTGCAGAAAGTGTCTGACACTCTCATGTGATGTCAGATAAGGCAACTCTCAGGGGTAGACGCAGCTTCTTGAATTGTCATATTTATCAGAAGAACGAGATCTATAAAGCAACCCAAAGAATAAACTCGGGCAGGGAATTCATCGACTTAACAAGTGAAAGCTGTTTTCTATCTTTGGATATCGTGTTTGTTCACGTCGGTGCTTAAAATACAATTCAATTTCATTTTGTTGAGATTGACAGATATTTCAGGTAACATTTTCACATTTTGATGCTACAGTTGAGATTACACGATGGCAGTGTCATGACATTTGGTGGGAAGAATCACTTGTTGCTGTCATTTGGAAGGCAATTGATTGACGCTTTGATACAATCATTTTAAAGGAAAAAAAACGATTGCAACCACGACCAAACAACGCGTAACCATGACATTTCTATGGCTGTGCAGTTCCAAAAACTCGTTTTTATAATAACTGCGGTTTCCATGACTTTTTAAACGCAATAAATTCTAATAATACGACTGCCAACATGTGATTTATGACCATAAAGCTGCCGTTCATCGACAGCTAATTTTTCTGTTCGTGAACTCTGCTCGAACTGTTTGTGAACTCTGCTCGAAGTGTTTGTGTGTTCAACAGAACAAATCAAAAGTCTCAAAACTTACAAGAACTCCAGCTGTAACCTAGCCAGGGTTCAACATGTGTCTTTTACTTATTTTCTTAGCCCGAAATGAAAATGTTTTGTGTGTTATTCGGGGGTGTAATCACGCATCTTTCAAAACATCGAGAAAATACCAATGAAATTGTATTTGATGAACAAGTGAATCTTTAATAAAAGCATTCTGAATGAAAAGCATGTTGAGTTGCTTTTCTGATTTTCTTTCATTCAATACCCAACTGATTTATTAAATTCTACAATCCAAGTTCAAACAGCGTTAAAAGAGACGAACAATGGAAGCTTGAAGTACAAAATTGAACGCAAGCGAAAGCTCGGTGCAATAAATTTAATGATGCCTGTAGTTTTTCTACAGTTTTTCATTCCACAATCCGTCGCACAAGCAAACAACAATGTCGTGAAAATTGGTTTGAAGATGACAAATTGCTGATAGTATCGACGGCGAATGAATAAAAAGTGGGTGAAAAGTAGTTTGAACTTACGAGTGGATGGAGTGTTCCTTTTCGTCGCCTGCATGATGCCAAACACAACGGCAGCCAATGAACTGTGGTGCGAAGTCTGGCGCTGGAGTGACATCGACGACGGTGTTGTGCACGACGGCATTCCAGCGGGACAGATTGTCGGGGATGTTAATCGACTGGCTGCCTCGTTTTTACCGAGAACCCAGTAGGTTGTCATGATGCCCTTGCCTTTCACATTTATTTCGCCCCTAGAGACGCACGTGTAGCCTTTTTCACGCAACAACATCGCCGTTGGTTCAGGTACTTGGATCTTCCAATTCTCACCAGTCGAGTCCATGCGGGAAGCCACGTTTACTGTGATTAGATTTGTTATTCAAGAGATTTCTATGAGAACTAATGGCACGTCTTACCTGAATTGCCCCAAATGTCGAAAATTGGCTTTCTCGCACCAATGACTCCGCTCACTAATGGACCCGAAGAAATCCCCACGCGCAGCTGGAACGTGTTGAACGCGTCTTTGTTCACTTCTTGGAGCTTTTGACGCATCGCAATTGCAAACTCAACAATGTCACACACACTGTCAACATCAGTGCCACCCAACTCCCGGTGTTTAGGATTTAATCCCGATGCAGCCATGTACGTTCTATTGGAGAAAAGGTCGCATCAAGTTTTAGGTCATTAATTTTAAAGACTTGCTGGGATAAAAAGTGTGAGTGTGACAAATTAAGTTCATAAATTTGAACTCCCAAGCCCACATTTCAAGCGCTTGTTCCTTGACAATCAACATTCAAAGTGAATAGTCATCTCCCACTACAACACTTACTGTCCAACTGTTTTGATTTTCTCCACGGTCACAAATCTCGGCTCGTCCAGCAACGCGTCAAAATCACAAATGATTTCGTTTAAAATCCTTATGCATGCCTTGCCGTTCTCCATGTCTTCGGAATAGAAATCTTGGAAGTTCGGAATGCTGGCAAACATGACGCCGCACAGGTCATGGCTTTTCGAATAGATGTCGTCTGACATCTCATGTGACAAATAATATGAAGCGACATGGTCGGGAATTATGTTTTTTATCAACGTGTCATTTAAGTGTCGGTTGGATTTCATGTTTGTGAGCTCCCGTTCTGCTTGTTCCTTCCAAATGAAATCAAGCCGGGCTGTGACTTCTACCAATCTTGCGTGATGTATAACCATTGTGAGGAAGACAGACAACAAAATCACCATCTGTGCTGACAAAGACATTCCGAGCTTTTTGAATTCAGTGTCAAACGTGTTGAAGACGTCTGGGAACACGACCAAGATTAACACGCAGAATGTCGCAACCAGTCCAAGCGCCATGAACGTCTTCACCAAATAATACAGCTTCAAAGCAGTGGCCAGCGCTACCAAACAAAGAACCCACGAGAAAACGATGTACTCGGGCTGAACGCAGGGCAAGGGCGCAGACCTCGTTTGATTTATAAGGATCGTCGACCTCGTGTCAATCGTTGTGGCGTCAAATAAACTTAAGTTCTGATTGAACATGAAAAGGTTCTGAACGAACACGTCAGTATTCTCTAAAATTGAATTGTTCAGCACGATTGACCGTTGATTGACTTCGTTGGCTGCCAAATTGCCTATCTCAGTGGTTGAATTCAGTTCAAAATTGACTGCATCGCCAATGTAGTCAAAATAGCACATCAGCAGTCCTATGGAGCTTGCTGCTGACATGAGAATCACTGCGCCGCACACAAACGTTGTTCTTCGGTTGCGATCGTGCACCAAAGTTGCGGAACTTTTCCTCAAGAACTTGGGCAAGCCCGGATACTCTTCGGCCATGACCAGGATGCAGCCAGCAGAGAGAATGACCGTCGTGACGATCAGCGTCACCGTCAAAAAGTTGCATCTCGGGATTATCACAAACTGGCAGATTACGATGAAGATCCAGACGATGAACATGCACAGCATGTTGGAGCGGAACATGTCTTCTCGCAGCTGGCAGAAGCAAACTTCCTGCAGTGGTTCTTTGAACCGCAACGTCCAACCGTTCAAATATTCGTCTCGCATCTGCTTGTTCGAATTGATTTGAATATTTTGATCGATGAGTTCGTCGATTTCTTCAGTCGCCGACACCGAGTTGGCAGAAGCGTCTGCTTCTTTGTCGCCGATTCCATCGGGTGTGATTGTGGCTTCCTTGAGGTTTTTGAAAGGTATTTCCGGCGTCCAGTCGGTCGTGGGTTCGTCTTCGTGGATTGTAGCCTTGGACATTCGCTTCAGCAGCTGACTTCCATTTGAAAAATGGTTGCTGTTGTTGTAACCGTGACTGTTGTTCGAGTTGTTGTTTTGATTAAACTTTGGGTCGATGAATTTTTGTGGCTGTTCTTCATTAAGAATCGGACGAATTTTCCGACTTCTCAGAGGTTCCGTCCTTGTGATGAGAAAAGTTTTGATGTTCATCATTTTCAAGTGGTTGTCTCTTGATTCACCGTCGCCCGGTTCAACTTCGTAAGCACCGTTGAGACACTTCAGCGTTGCTTCGGAGATGTGAACCCTTCCCGGAATTCCACCGCTTTCCATGTGGTTGGCAATGATAACGTCGTTCGACCAGACATCGAAGTGCCACTTCTTATCACCAAGAACACCGCACATTACGCTTCCGCTGTGGATTCCGATTCGCATGTCCAAGTCAGGCACGCTGGTCGTGCTTCGGACGTCTTTAATCGCTTTTATCATGTGAAGACCAGCTTCGACGCTGCAAACTGCGTGGTCCGGCCTGGACTTCCAACTTTGAGTATCGAACATCGAGATACAGTAATAACAGTCGCCCAGCAACTTGATCCGAAGACAGTGATTGTCCTAAGTTGAAAAGAAAACAAATTAAAATTCGTTGACTTAGGAAGAATCTCAATTTGATTAAGGAAACATAAAATTATGGCAAATCAATCATGAAATGATAATTCTTGTAGAAATGATTGAATGAAAACAAGAAAATTGATAAAAGTTGAGATTCGAATAAATTGCCTAGATTTCTCACCTCGGCTATTTTATCGAACCGCGCAAACAAATCGTTCAGGATTTTCACGAGCTGCTGAGCCGAGGTTGTGCTTGCCAGCTGCGTGAATCCCTTGATGTCAGCGAACAGAATGCTGACGTTATCCATGTGATAAATATACAGCTTTTTGAACTGCGTGTCGCCTTCATAATTTGCATGTTGCGGATTCTTGAACATCTCCTTGCGAATGTCGTTATTGACAAAAGTGGGCAGAACTGATGACGATAAGAAAAAAAATGATTAAGGTACTGGATCGAGAGACTAGCGTAAATCGATCGTTTGAAAAATGTTTT